>SZWC01009319.1:86432-108920 GCA_023375785.1 Penium margaritaceum | reverse complement strand
ATATAGATATAGATATAGATATAGATATAGATATAGATATAGATATAGATATAGATATAGACATAGACATAGATATGGATATAGATGTAGATATAGAAATAGAGATGTTTATGGTTATGGATACAGATATGGTTATGGATATGGATATGGATAAATATGTACATATGGATATAGATATAGTTCTAGATAAATAGATATGGATACAATTACATATACAAATACAGATATAGATGCAGATAAAGATAGAGCTAAAGATATAACTACAAACACAAATATGGATACGGATATAGATACAAATATAAGTAAAAATGTTGATAATGAAATAGATATAGTTTTGGGTACAAAAAAGATAAAATTAAAGATACAAATACGCAGATGGTTGTAGATATAGATACAGATACAAATAGAGATATAGATGTAAATATAGATATAGGTACATACGTTGATATTGATACACATAAATTCGCAAGTATAGATATATATAGATATTAATATAGATGTATGTATAATTGTACACATCAATGTAGCATGATTAAAGATATATACATAAGAGTATATAGAGGTTTATATTCAAACTGAAAATAGATGCATGTGGAAATGAATGACGCACTTGCAATAGTGAAGGTAGAAATGTTTTCATGCCCTGGTTGTTTTGAATAATAAAAAATTCGTAAGGAATTTTGATATGTGTTCCTAGCTCTACATGAAAAAACGTGTCGTTACTATGTGACCCTATGCACGCTTTGCGGGCAATACCGTTGTCTTTTTTATTGATTGTCATCAATTTAGAAGTTGTGCCGCCTGCTTTTCGGCAGTTGATGTATTTTGATACCTCGACAGCAGGTGAAAAACTTTGTCTCGCAACAGGACCTTGGCACTGTTTGAACGACCAGAAGGTGTAGTCTGGCGAATGTGGCTCGGGTGTCATGTCAATGTCCGTGGCTGGATTGTTCTGAGTGGGGACAGCGATTCCACCCGCTTACAATGCTGATGTCATTTTTTGTGACTAAGGAAACTTCGTCATCGCTGAGTGGGTTGAAATCGCCATCCCCACCCACTTCTAGCTCACCGGCGCCCGCCACTGTCCGCTGAAGTCGTCGGATCAATTTTACTTTCGGTGTGCAAAACAAATTGACACATTTTTCTGAAGTTGAAAAGTCCAACAGTGCCGACATCCTCGCCTCACATGTCCAAAGTTGCCCGTAAATCAGGAGGTATGGTCGTAAAGTTGTCGCGCCACATAAAAGAACGTCTCTTCCGAAGTTGATGTCCGACGCACACTTTCGCGACGTCCACCCACACCCATCCACAACACGGGTGAGTGGATGTGGGTGGGTGAAATCGCAGTTCTCACTCACAACAATCCAGCCACGGCCATGTCCTGTTTATTCTCCCTGATGACGACTCAGTTCATCCCCTTCACAGTTCATCACTGACATCATCCCCATCGCACCTGGCATTTTTGACTGAAGGGACTCATCGCGTTTTGCATGCCTTGTTCCATGTCTGTCAAACAGCATAACATTCCATTCGCATGACATCCTGCCGGCAAGAAACTTGAAGTAAACCGGAAATGATAAAGTTGAAACCCGCCGTCGAGACTGACCGCGGTTTCTGTATTCCTGAAAATTTGTCGATTTTAAATTTGAGGAAAAGCCGCAGTCACTGTCAGAGTAAGCGAAGTTCATGCTAATTTCGATCGATGTATTTTGGTTACGAGAGCAACGGTACATCTCTGAGGCGGAATGGAGCCGATCGACTTCTGGAAACCAGATGGCCACACCCACTGCACGAGGTCATTGGTTTGAAAACAGAAAATTCGGGCCCTGCACCGTTCTTGCGACCATGTCGTAAGAGGTCAAAAACCGAAAAAAGGCGGTCGATTCTGTGCCGTAGCACGAATGTCCGCTCTCCCTCGCAACCATATTCCAGGCCGGAAATAGCGCGAAAAGATTGAAATACACGCCGGTCTTGGAAACTGTTCCGTTATCGAGGCCACGGTTGTAGGAAATGGGGGCGACGGGGGTGTTGAGCCCGTAACGGGAGTGACGAGGTCAGTCTAGTCGCGATTGCTCTCGATTGCTCTCGCGACTCGAGAGACTGTACGGGAGATGGATAAAATTTGAAACCCATACGGAAATTCATAAAATACGGCATCTTTAAATCTGCATCGTGTATTCTCATTAAGGGCAGTTTTGTTCCTTTCGGATTCAAACCCTACGTCTAGGATCGGTCGCAGTAGTAAGAGGGTTTTTTTACTGGAGGAATTTGACGTTTTGTCGTCAAAAGGCCTCCCTCCAAGGAACTTGCGACCGTCGTAAGGCCTACGACGGTGGGAAATCTGACAGGGATTGCCGAGGCATCGAAAAGGGCTTACCGGACTAAAACAGCTCCGGCCGGACCTCCAGCCGAAACTATTGACGCAGCGTCGGTACGGGCGCTCGGTTGCTGCGTCGTTTGAGGTTGTCCGACTTCAGGCACTACGGCGAGGTTGCAAGGTTGCAAGATCTGCAATCGTGATATCCGGAACTGACCATGGCAGCTGTACTTTCGAATGTCAATAGAAACGCGGTGGGTGAATAATGCATGGAATGTCGGCAGGCGGCACGAGCATTCAATCACACGTGCTAAAGCCGTAAATGCTCGGTCATAAATGCACAGTTTGGGTAAAGGCAACGTGCAAGCAGCACTCTCAGCGCTGCGCATTGGTCGCGGCTTGGTGGGCATGAAAAACGTTTATATCCATCCATCCTCCTCGAGATGGTCAGAATTCGAGTTCCCTTGCTTTTCTAATCCGATTCTAGTTAGACAGAGAAGCTAGTTTGTTGTCGATGATAGTGACGATTATCGATGCAAACCAAAGACGGTCCCCTGTTTCTTTACAGATTACCATGCTTCAATAGCATTAAGTGAAACTGAATACAAACTGAAGAGGCGAAAAACAGCGTTCAATCATGCCCACCCAGCCGCGGCCATCTACTCGAACTAACCGAGCAGAAAAAGTGCGCGAAGTTCCTGATGGGCATCCTTACAGTCGTTGCAAGAGACGACGTATCAAACGACGCGATTTTTACTCATATCGGGAACTTTACGCAAGTCGTGAGTTTGACGCAAGTCGTCAAATGAGATTGTTGACCGGCGGTCGAAAAGGGACGGAAAGGGGAAGGTCATCCTGTGAAAGCGAGAGCATAGGGTCTTTGAGAGTAGGGCCATGGCTGGGAATGGGTGAAAAGCTAAGTGAAAATTCACTCGCATCCTTATTCACGCACTCCTGTCGTGGATGGGTTAGCGTGAATGTAGCGGAAATGAGCGGAGGACACCGACTTCACCGCGGACTTTTCCCAGACAATCGTATCCATACTACAGCTACCACAGCAGCCCCAACCTGCAGCAGACACTGGGTTACCCGCATCGACCCCGTGCTCCCCCTCCCCCGCGCCAACGCCACTTCCTCAGCATCTGCAGCCCAGGATGACAGCCGCTATTCAATCAATATGGTGGATTCGTATGGAGCGAGCTCGCAGCATGTAGCAGCCTTCTGGCCGCCGCGCAGCTGAGCTCGGCATTTGTGATATGCCGTTACTAGGCCTCTTTGGCCACCATTGGCATGTCGCTCTTATTGCCCTCGTGTGCTCAGTCCCTCCCCCCCTCAGAATCTCGCTAGGACTTCATTCGCTTTGACCCCTGTGTGCTTCTTTACACTTGACAGTGGGCACATGCATGCCCCTCTCCATGTTTGTCGTGTGTGGATGTCCCTCCTGACTCTCACTGTCACATGTGGCTCTGTGCCACCGTCCATTCCCCGTGGAGGGGTAGCGACGATAAACATAACAATCTATCTATCTATCTACCAAGCATCGGTGATTGCAGACAGTAGCGAACTCGAAGTGGGTGAATGGACGTGTTTCACCACCTTTCGCAGCACAAAACTCCCAGGATCCTTGAGCAATGACATCACAAAATAAAATGAGTGAGTGAGATTGCCTCGCCCATTCACCCCTTCCAAGCCACGGCCTAGACGTAACAGGAAGTGATATTTTGTGTAAAGTATCTAAAGGTCTTTTCACCACATATTAATCTAGCTAATGAAGACTGTGCATATTTAACATGAAAGAATGAACGATAGATATCGACAAATTCTGAAAGTGGCATTGCCCTACCCATCAGCAACAAGAAAATTCACACTTCCAAAGTGCAAAGAATCTTACTCATTCACTACCCGTTTTCTCAACAAAATTAAATTTCTACCTGAATTTTTGAGAAAAAGTATTGTATCAACGCTACATAGGATGTAGCATCAAACACTGACGTTAACATTTATTTATGATCACAAACCCCTCTTAAAAGGGGTTTGTGTATGTTCAAGAGGAGGTTTGGATGTGTTTTGCATGGGCAGTCCAGGGCTACCCATGCCTTGAAGGGAAAGTGTCAGGCCTTGCTACTTTGAAGCCCAACAAGAGCCCACGCAAAACTAAAATCCCAAATCCCCAAAATTGAAGGTTTGCATATCCAAAAATTGAAGCAAAAGAAGATCATTCTTACTTAATTATAAGAGAGCAATGATTGTGAGGGGGTCTGACACATGCCCGTCCTTGCTTTGCTCGATGAGCAATGCATCTCACTAATGCAGCATGGTGAAACAAGTGGGGGTCAGTTGATACTCTATTAGACTTCGGGTGAGGAAGGCCTACTTTTCAAGACCCATGTACGGTGTTACAAACCCTCTCGCGTAACGGATGAAAGGGTTGTTTGGCCAAAAGAAGGAACCATGTAATGTGCATGAAAAGAATTAAAATAGATGAGTCATTTATGAAAGGTTTTCTCCCATCAACTCATGGAGGTACTGAGTTGAAACATAAGAAATGAGAGAATATATTCAGAATTTTGTGACTAAGCATTCACATGATGGTATGACACAAAGAAAATATCATGTTCCATGAAACTTACAAAAGCACTATCTTCGTATTCAATGACAATCTTGTGTTGTGTTTACCAATGAGTGCCAAAAGGGATTTCACATCATGACGAACTTCAAGGGATTTTTTGAAGGTTCTATCTTTCGAACAAGAATGAAGATGTAAATTGACTAGAAAAGGCTATCATGATGAACTGAAACGTAAAAAAGATAGTAATTGTCTCTACATTTGTAATATGGATACACCTTCAAGTTCAAAATGAAAATTAAATCATTTCAATCTCTGTTGGCACTACCTTCATGTGTCCTAATATCAGTTCAAGATGAACTAAGATTAGGGCGCATGAAGGTATAACCAAAACATGTGGTGGTGGACAAGCAGTGTGGTTTGTGCAAGTTGCAATAAAGAGTTATAAAAAATGTTTCATACTATTAATAGGGTCGTAATGATGTGTGCATTCCCCAAAGCAATTCTAATGATTTTCAACAATCGCGATGATAACGGTCACATGACATCTAATAAATAGAGAAAATGGGTTATCAACCGAATATTCTAGAAATATCCAAAAACAAATTACGCTTGTAACTATAGTAAGCAAGGAATAAGGAAACTGAGAAATGAGACATAGAAAACTGCAAATGAAAATATGGTGGTGGTTAGGCAACGCGCAAGTAAATTGTGGTGGAAAAAATGAGAAATAGTAAATTTTGCTGCTAATTGTTACATTCCCAAGAGAAAATAAGAATGAAGTAAGTGATGGCAATTATAAGGACAGGTTTGGGCCAGATAGTTCGACTTGAGAGAGGCACGAAGAACACATCAAAGGGAACCTCGAGGGTAATGCACCGTGAGGGTTCATGCAAAAATGCTCATTCATTAAATTTATTGCTTGCGAAAATGGCATGCATAAATTTGGAAAGGAAAATAGGAGGAAAACCTGTGATGATACCACAATCGAATGTCATTGTTTGGTGATTTTCATGAGGGTTGTGGCGGTTGGACTATAATACAATTAACTGCATTGAAGTTAAATAATGAATCACATACATTAGTGTTGGTTTTCAAGATAAAATAAGAAGTGGGTCAAAGGGTGGCAGCAAAAAAACACTATGTAGCATAAATTCCATGAGGAGTGTGACCATGTACCCTTCCATCATGTCATCCATCCCAATCCATTTTATAAGCAAGCAAACCGAACTTCAAAACACATGTAGTCAAAGATGACCTTGAGACTTTGTTGTTACCGATGACTACTTCTGATTTTTTGGTAAAAACTAAAACCACTAATAGAAGTCTCAAGTGCACACCTGAGAATATGCAATGTTTTTCAGGGCTCAATGTCTTAATTTCAACTTAAACACGAGATTAAATGTCAGTTTTTCATCTCTTTCCACATTTTCTTACATAAGAATCAACCGATTCCTTTATTTTTGTTCACCATGTATGATACTTTTATGGTTGAAAGGAACACTTAAACAACAAAATACATGTGATTTGACGAATTGAGAACATTATGTGAACTATTTTTCTACAATCGACAAAACCTCACATGTCAGTGAAGGCTTCTAATACCCTTAATCATATAGAAACATTTTTAATCCACTTATGGAATCAAAATTAAATTACAACAAAAAAAGAGTTTTTATAAAACAACACAAGTACTTTTCTGGCCTCTAATGACATTAAGAACAATATTGCCTATCTAAAAAATGGAAATTCAAAATCATTGAAGTAACATGGATCTTGAAACATATTAATGTAGTAAAATATATAGGTCACTAGAAGAAAACAAATGGTAGGCTATGATGAATAAAATACTAATTTTGGGGATTTATAAACGTTTTCTCCATTTTTGTTAATTCCAAACTTTAAAGATGAGTGAAAGCTAAAGCATTGATTCTTTTGACTCAAACTTTAAAAAAAACGTGATGTGAAAATTTGGAACGAGGCCTAAGTTGTTTTCTAATAGTATCCTAGTAAAATATTCTTAAATTTCTTATTAGATCATAACAAAATGGATATATGCTGCTCTACTGGTTTTTTGGTTGATTGCCTTCTTTGCTAATTGTTCCATCGTGTGTGACTACCTTCTTTTCTTTCTACATCCTAGATGGTCGATAATTGATTCAATTGAATTCATTCATGGATCCCAATTTTTTATTTTCTTCTTGTCTCCTTTTTTATTGCCTTCTTCTATTTTGCTCATTTCATGGCTTAGTGAATTGATATCAATCCACTTTAAATTTTGTTTCATTATTATTTTCTTTGTAGATGTAAAGAGTTTTTATTCTAGATGACCAATTTGTGAAGAAAGTAGTGGGGATGTGCCAGACCATCATATCCTTTGGACTGCATATGTCACTAGCCAATAGCTTAATGAATGCTTGATCACCCTCACCAACATTTAATGATCACATAACGTTTGAAATGTCTTCATTTTAGAACCATTTTGTGGTTAGTAAGGTATAGTCAATCATTCCTCTTTTATATAGTATGAAATTGATTTAGTCCATTTATATGTATATATTAGAAGCTTTTAAGAAGGCTTCTTATGTTTCAACTACTAAAGTTAATCGTTACCTTTCTATTTTTCAAAAAATTAACTATTTAATGTTGAATATTTAATTTTACGGGACGAAATTTTGTTTTCTGTTACTTCCACTTTATTTAAACACTCATAATCTATTGTAATTGAAATCTTTGGATCGACATAAATTTTCACAAAATTCTGGTTTGATTCTTCCTCTAAGTATGGTGAAAATAAAGTATAATAAACGTGAAACAAAACATATCCGGTCGAACTGCAAGTAGAGAAAATCCTCCTTTGCCACGATTCTTCTCTCCCCCAAAGTGAGAATGAATTCAGAGGGTCTAGAAAAATGTTTATCGTAAAAGCCAATTCAAATGTCCACTAGTGTATTCTATTCCTATTTTTCTCGTTATCCTTTCAATGTGTCAAGAAACAAATAAATTTGTGTACAAAATTTGCATGCCCTAAATACACTGCCCAGCACACCCATACATAACATGTTCAAGTCTCCAAAGATAATTTCATATGACAAGAAAATCAAAGTATGTTTCTTGGAGACTCGTACTGATTCATTACAGGATTGAAGACAAGATGCGAGGGACGTAAACCCCCCAAATGAGATAATTAATTGGTATATTGTATCTGGCAATGTATTATATCGATAAACACTTGAATTCCACTTTTTTTTTCACTTCACGTTCCACGTCGTTGCATGAAATACATGAGGGTAAAACTTGTCTCTCACTGCCAAATTCACCAATCAAGCACAAGTTTGTTTCTTTTAGGCAGAAACATAAGAAGTAGCTCCATGAATTAGGAATCCCCCATTCCCCAACCTCACAATTTATTCAAATATTGTATCCAGCAATGTAGCTCGTGGACACTATATGGAATACACTTATGTAGTTTAACTTTGGAAACTAAAGACTCTGTCAACACGTCCAGTGTCCATTCCATGGTGTGTTTTAATTTTTTTCTCATGACTCATATTTTTCACTATTTGATGTTTTCCATATGATGAAGTTTGAAACTAAATAATGTTCCTCACATTCCATCTAGAAAGCTATGTAGATTCTAGGAAATAGGCGACCCCCCCCCATGAAGAGGAGAATGTTGAAGTAGTAAAACCCCCTAGTTAAGTGGGAAATGCTATGGTTATTTCCTTTGTGGGGATTCATGGTTATTTCCTTGGTGGTGATTTCATCGTTATTTCCTAGATGGGGATTTCAAAGAACCCCCCTCCAATTATTATCCGAACGGGTGGCACTCTAACCATAGTGCTCCCACCTACCATGGCATTTCCCCTTTTGGACATTCATGGTTATTTCCTAGGTGTGGGTTTAAATGAACCCCCCTCCAATCACTATCGTAATGGATGGCAATCTAAGGACTTCCCTAGGATTCTCCTAGGTTTCATCCTTGCCATGTCATCATGTCCTCAATCACAACGTTTCGATGCACTTGGTAGAAGCTTTCGTCCTACCTGACATCTCTTTGTCATATTCTTATCTATATCCATTCTCAAGTTCTTTGTTGAGTGAATTATGGTATAATAACTTCACTCCAGAAGGGAGCGTATAATGGGATGATGTATGGGGCGGTGAATCATGCCAAATACACCCACCCAATACATTTTTGTGCCTGGGGATGGAGGTGGTGGTTTTGCAGTTGTGAAGAAATGCCCTCCAAATTTTGAACGTTTGTTAGGCAAGTGTATCAAATGGTGTGGCAGGTAGAAATGGAACAAAAAATAAATATGTAATTCTTGAAGGTAAATCACGATAGAGCTCAAGAATTTCAATCACACTATAGTGACGACAAGTGATGCTCAAAAGATGAACTCTTCTAAAAAAATTTACTTGTTGGAATTTCTACCAACTATAACTTATAGCAATGAAACTATAATAACGATAATTTTTTTAGCAACAAGTCTCTTAGAAAAATGAATGCCCTCACATGCAACAATGCTGGAACACAATTCAAAAAGAACTTATTAAGCTACCTTTGGTCTCCAAATCCAAGATATGATACTACACAGTTCCTTTCTCAATGTTTATGTCATCGCTCCTTATACATTTTTTCCTCCGCCATCCTCCTGACATCTTCTAGATCCCAATTTGAGGAAACAATTGGGTCATGCTCTTACACATGCCCTTCGCACAATCCCCTTGGTATACAACTCTATACCTTCTATAAATTTTGAGATCTAAGCATTGCCTTCCTCATAGAGAAGACCCATCAAAGTTCTTAATTCACTCAAATTTATCTATTAGGTGAGACAAAGCAAGAGAGATTGGATTCTGAAAGAGTGACCCTACGAACAAACTCACTCACACTTTGAAATCCACACAAAACAAAAATTGGATATAACATTTCAAATCGTATGAGATTGCAACAAAATCCACACAATACTAAAGCAAACCCCATTTGTGTAATTGCACATCCCATCTCTCTTATGTAAAGTTTCAGCAAGCTAAACCTACACTAGTCCTCATAACCATTTTTTGCATGTGGTAACGACATCCCAAGACAGAAATGCTCTATTCAAGGGTACCGATGTCAATGAGTGGATCTTCTATGGTGTCTTGATGTTCCTAAAAACACTATTTACAACATTTGAGATAGAAAATTAACAAGCGTACCATATGTAGCCTTATTTTAGATAGTCATCTACGAAGCCTATTTTCGCGAATCTTAAACATTCCAGGTTGAATTGTTCCACACTATCCACAAGGCTTCATATGATTATGGGTCTCTAAAGTTCAGAAATGTCTAGGAGTCTGGATCAAACATCCATGCTCAAACCCTTCACTTGAGCTCAAACTAACAAAAGAAAGCAATCAGAGTACATTAAAACCACTCCATGTAAGCTTCGCCTAAGCACAAACCGAGATCGCTTACATTTTTAACTAGTTTTGAATGGAATTTCAACACTAACCTACAATGGGAGAGCCGGATTATGCAACAAGGATGAGCCCAAATGTAATAACAATTATTCAGATTTGGCCACTAGAAGGCTACGTTTCACACTAGTTTCCACCATTTTACACAGTGAAGTTTCCCTTCTATTACCTGATTTCTAATGGTTCTATTAAATGTTTCGAATTTGTTTCATTGCCGAAAGAACTTATGATGGACATCCTTAGTAGGGTTGGCCAATTTTGAAGGCCCTGTCGTTCCTTAGTTGGAATATTTGCATTATGAGCAAATGCTTTCAAATTAGCATTGAGACCAAGTTATAAGGTAATTTTTACATTATTTTCCAATTATGCAATTTTTAATACCTAAAATCAATGAGAAGTATTTGTTTTTTGGCTAGTATACTATGTGAACATAGCACATCCTCTTTGTTTCTCGCCTATGATTTTTATGTATATGTATGAAAAATCACCACATCTGTTATGCCATAGTTATTTAATTTGATGGAAATCATGAGCAAGTATCTGTTTTGTTACAGTAAATTTGTCACAAAAAACTTAACTCAACAAAGAATTCATAATACATGTAAGCGTACATGTAAACGATGTGAGACGGTGGCTTCTATCAAATCCCTCGGGCCACTACAAATAGGGCCATGATGACATGGGGAGGATGAACCCTAGGATAATCCTAAGAGTGCCACCAGTTTGGCCTCTGTTTGGGGTGGGCATATAAAAACTCCTCCCCACATGATTTTCCACTTAGCCAACATGTTTCGTACATAAGCAACTCTGCTTTTTCTTGAGTCTTGAATACATCCACTCTACTTTTCTGAACATATTATACCTAATGTAACTCTAGGTGTGTGTCATCACTATCCTCATCTCTTGCACACATTTTTGGTTAACCATTCCTTAAAAATACTCTTCATATAGTGCACACATTTAATGTATGAACTCATAAGTTTCATGGAACCTTCATGAAAGTTACAATAGTATCACATTTTTAGTGACGTTTCATACACATAAGATTGTATTTGTATGCTTAAATAGATGAACGGTCGTGGGATGATACCAATTTATTTTTTCTACCTAATGAAAACTGTGGTGTAGTGTTTCACAACTCAATGTACATATGCCTTAAGCACATCTGTTCAAGTAGAAAGACCTAAAATATGATACAATGTATTGAATACAATCACCTATATCTTGACTTGAAACACGATGGAACCACAATCCAGTCAAAGTCACAATCTGGGATTTGGAATTTTGTTGTTTTCCTTGCTCGAGCTCCTGTAGGGCCTTACGGTAGTAGGGCCTTACTAGCTCCCTCACATCATAGGGGATGTTCTCGGACCCCCACTCAAACTATTCACAAAGATACACTAATGTACAATTATCGATGTTGTCTAATACGTGTCTTGCAACACAACTCAAATACACTCTATGATTTTGCCGGTAGACTCAAGTCAATGTTGTCGGCACGGTCACCATGTCGACAGTCACAACGGTTAGAATCCATCTACACATGAAGAATGGCGAAGTTCAATACGATGTTGTCTAATACGTGTCTTGCAACACAACTCAAATACACTGTATGATTTTGCCGGTAGACTCAAGTCAATGTTGTCGGCACGGTCACCATGTCGACAGTCACAACGGTTAGAATCCATCTAAACATGAAGAATGGCGACAGTCACAATGTTTTTTGACATATTATCAAAATACACAAAGTGTATTTTGATAATATGTCAAAAAACACCCGTCAATCGTCCATCTATGGCAATCTATGATCAACGATGTACGACCGATGATACAAAGACGACGACGACCGATGACCGTCCACTGGTCGATGACATCCATATGTGCGGAAACCATATTGCACATTGGTAACCACATCGTCAGGACCCATCCCCCCCCGAAAGTGACGAGTGTATTGGGATTATGTAGCTCGGTTGTGTATTGCACAACCGGTAGTTGAATACACTAAGTGTACAATACACTTAGTGTATTTTTCATGTGTCCATCACATACACTTACCATAAACACTTCCCTGATACACTCCACCCTTTTGGAAGGAGGGGGGCAACATGGGAGCCGGAGATGTCCCCCCCAAAAGGGTAAAGTGTATTGGGGAACTGTCCATGGTAAGTGTATCTAATAGACACGTGAAAAATACACAAAGTGTATTCTAAGACAATGTTGGGGAAATTATTGTTGACCGTCCATATATGAAAATTGACAATCGACGATCAACGATATCGATCATCTCAACACATATGAATATCGAGAAGAGGTTTGCAAGGGATGTGAGTGAGGGATACAAAATCCCCCTTTGCGACAAAAAGGAACCTGTCGGGCCCCACTACTACATGGGCTAGGAGGATCCCGTGAAAGAGAAAATAAACCCTTAACCTGTAAAGTAACATGATGTCGATTGTGTCTGTGCTTAAATTTGTGTCCAGGAATAGGCGTTATGAATATTTACAAAAGAAGAATTTTTTTTCTGTCAAGGATATAAATTTATAGAAATGGAAACCATGCAAGCCGCCCCTGCACCGGCACATCTACGGGGTAAAAAAAGTGTCGTTGCCACCAACGGCACATGAACGGTGGGAATGAGACAGAAATGGAAAAGGGTGAGCTAGGTACCGGCAAAGATCGCTTCAACTGAACACATAGTGGATAGCCCAAGGGCAAGTGACAGCCCTATACCATATCCTCTCCCTCCGGGCTGTCATCTGCCGCCAAGCAACGCACGACATTGTAGAAACAGATAACCGCACACTAGCTACGCACACCAGTGATGGAAACCCGATGTGCCACAATAGCCACAGCACGCTAGGCCCAGCGCTCAAACACCTCTGTAGAGCACCTTCGTGGCCCACGTGCCAGGAAGATCCTGGCAAGGCGGACCAGGAAGGACCAGAAGTGGTCGCCCATGTCGCCCAAGGTCTCCCATGCAAGAGGGCGCATGTGGCGCCCTGCCAATGCCGTCGGGCGATACCACTCCACCTTGCCCCTCTCTTGTGCCTCAATAGCCACGCCTGGCCCGGATGCTCTGTCCCCCTGGGGATCCAGTGTAGTCACATCAAGAACCCAGGTCAAGCCTGACTCAGGTTCTGACAGCGTCAGGTCCAGACGTGGCTCACCCCGCGCCCCATCTGCCTGGCAGGGCTTGCCCCCACTCTCAACCGTAAATGAAAGCTGGTGCTCGCGGAAGTTGTCGGCAAGCTCATCCCTGATGGCATTGTGAACGCGCTGGATAGCCCCGTCAATCCGCTGTCTCCTGGTCACTGCTCCTGGTTCCATACCATCAAGGCCTACCTGCTCCAGGTGGGACAGGGGGAGGCCCAACCACAACTGGGCATGAAGATGAAAGTCTGTCGGGGCCAAGTACGTCCAATCCTGTCGGCCGGGTGGAGTCCCCTACAACCAAAGGGCACTGCCCCTCATTGTCGTCGCCCAGCAATGCTGGTGGGCATGGCGCTCACAGCCACGCCGGTGGGCGCATGCCTCCGGGCCCCTCAATGCGCATTCATAGCGTCTTTGCGCCAGATGACCACAAGCCGCAATCCACTCCTCCCAACGGAACGAGTACCACTGTCTGCACATCCACTGGCACAGCCCCGACTGTACGCCCTGCAGCAATGCCTCCAAGGTAGGCAGGGTCGCAAACACCGGCTCGGGCAGCTCCTCCTCCACCATGTCCCACCCCGGTGCCAAGTGCTGTAGCGTGCCATCTGCTGGCAGGAAGGGGGTGAACACGCTGGTGAGAGCCGGCAAAAGACTCCTTGTGGAGCAGGCATAGGCTAGTGGAGCCCAGTCTCTCGCTCCCAACAGGTCTGCTCCGCCGGCGGCAAATGGAAACTACAGCTGCCATCGAGCCAGACGCTGTAGCTCGAAGGCCACCGACCCCACCTCCCGGGCCTGTGCAATCTATAGGAGGCGTAGAATTGCCTCCCACATGGCCTGGTCGAAGCGGTGCAGAGTCTCCAGCCCATGCTCCTCAGGCGGGAGCGCCCGCAAGCAAAAGTCCACCCGGGGCATGATGCACAGTTGAAGCAAGGTCATAGCAGCCTGCACCTCCTCCGTCCGGCTCACCTACGGCAGACCTTGCAGCTGTTCCTGTAGCCATCCCTCTAACCACGCTGCCTGGAAAACTGCATTACCCACCGGGCATCCCAACAGCACCACACTATCCCATCGACAAGGAAGCCCAGAGAGCACCTGGGGCACCGCCGCCTCCGTCCGCCGTAGTAGGAGGCACTTCCATGGCTGGATGTGTAGGCCACGTAGTGGTGCTGCCACAACCATGGAGGAGAAGGCTGCTGCCATGGGCTATGGAGGGGCGATCACCGTCGCATCGTCCTNCCACGCTGCCTGGAAAACTGCATTACCCACCGGGCATCCCAACAGCACCACACTATCCCATCGACAAGGAAGCCCAGAGAGCACCTGGGGCACCGCCGCCTCCGTCCGCCGTAGTAGGAGGCACTTCCATGGCTGGATGTGTAGGCCACGTAGTGGTGCTGCCACAACCATGGAGGAGAAGGCTGCTGCCATGGGCTATGGAGGGGCGATCACCGTCGCATCGTCCTTATAGGCCCCCACATGGCTTCGACGCTCCCCCCGAGCCAGCGTCAGTACCTGGGAACCTGCCTCAAACTCCGGTGCAAGAGTAAGGTCGAACAAAGCAAGGCCCAGGGGATCTCCCTGGTGTACACCTCGGGCACTCTCCAGCACCACCGGTGCGTTGACACCAAAGAAGAGCAGCTGTGTCAGGGTGGTGTAGAACTGTCGCAGGAATGGGATCCACATGCCAAGACCCCGATCTTGCACCAACTCAAACACCGCCGCCCGCTCCACCTCGTTAAAGGCATTGCAAACATCAAGCCGAAGCAGCCAAAAGTCAAGGTTGGCCGAGAGGATGGCACGCACCCCACGAACCAGCACCCCCCCCTCCGACACTCCTACGCCAAACTAGTGAAGCCGAAGTGCTCGGTGCAAGCGGTTCCTGTTCCGTAGGAGGAGGAGTCGGCCAGCGAGCTGGACCCAAACCTCACCAACCGCCAACGGCCGGACCCCTTCTGCCTCTGTAGCTCCCTTCAAGATAAGGATGAGTCTACTCCGACCCATGCACATCGCCGCCTCTGCCGGCATGGCCCCATCTAGCATAGCTCGTATGACCCCTCCCACGCCTTCCATGCACGCCGGTGAGACCAAGACCATGTCACGGAAAAGGTCCATAGTGAGACCAAGGGGACCTGCTACTAAACCTCGAGGCGTGTACCGTAGCGCCTCCTCCATCATCTCCTCCGTCACCCCAGCCGCTCCACCCCCTGGAGTCTGGAAAGAGTGGAACCACGCCGAGATGGGCACCGTGGCGGGAGGATGCCTCTCTCTGAGAGTAGCCAAAGTCGTGGCCGTACCTACTATTGGTGGACATCCCTCAAAGTGTTGCATTGCCCTCGATAATGCCCCAGCATGCACCATATTGGCCGCACACTCGCGTGCTCTCGCCCCCTCCTCACCCTGCTCTGCAGCCACCTATCGTGTGAATGGGCGAGCTGCCACCCAAGTTCGTTGGGCGGGACGCACTAAGGCACATGCCTCATCCAAAAGCCCCGCCCAATCGCCTGCCTCGAATTGGGCGCAACGCTCAAGGACGACGCAATTGACGGAGCGAAGTTCAGGATAGGCTTGGTCGCGGGAGCTAATCCGCCGACCAGGCCAGAGCGGTCTGTGTGGATCTGATGAAAATGCGGGGTCCCCCAGCTGCTCCTCGAAGGAGGGCACTCGACATAGCATCACCTGGAAGTGGAGGAGGAGCATCCACCTGCTGCAGAGGGCTCCGGGCGGAAGGTCCGGCTGAAAAACCCAGGAGCAGCAGAGCTAGAGGAGATGACCTACCCGGCGGCGGGCCTCCTCGTAAAGACGCGCCAGCACCAATGGAGCCTATGCCATCCTTTCAAATTGTACCCCTCTATCTGTATCGCACCCCACAGCCGCTCCCATGTGAAGCCCTCTAGAGCTTCCTATGCTATGGTGATGTCTGGCGTTGGAAGTGCTAGTCTCTCCTCCTTGGGCGGCAGGAGGCCCTGCACCCCCTGTAGCACTAGCTCCTGTGTCACTAGGAGATCCTCCCCTCGGAGTGTGACAACCAACTCAGGCACGCCCTGACCCTGTCTACAGCCTGGTGCTGGTAGGAACTGACCCATCTTGGAGAGGAAATCTGCCACACTGTTGAGTTCCCGACCCAACCAGTGGCCAATGGATCAACCCAACGCCTCGTGCGGCAGCACGTACCTCATCCCGTCGACGCCGGAGTCGCTCTAGCATGACCCTGGCCATGCCGTGCATCTGGGTAATGACAAGTCGGTAATCCCCCACGACAACCAGACCCTGGAGATCCCGCTCGTGAGCCAAGGCCAGGCGTATTGTCAAGGCTGTGTACTCGGCGTTGTTCTTGGTTGCTTCTCCTTCCAACCTAAGCCAGGTAGAGGAGAGAGGAACACCGTGCGGGTCAAAGAGGACCGCCCCCGCATCCCCCACTCGCTCTTCGGATACCTCTACCGGCCTGTCAATGAAGAGCTAGTGGGAGTGGTGGGGGGAGCAAAGGCGCAAGGACCGAGGAGTAGGGGAACATGAGGGACTAGGCATGGGGGGAGGATTAACGGGCGAGGTGACACGAGAAGGAGGGTTGGGGAGCACGGGGAGAGGCAAGGCATGTCTAGGGCGTCATGGTTGGGCACCATGGCGCCCGCCGCCACGGCTCCTGAGTTGGGGAGTTGCGGTGCGTGCTAGCACATGCAGACGTACTGCTGGGACACTGGCTGTGGGGCTGAAAGAGGGAAGAGGGAAGGGAGGGTGGGTGAGGAGGGGGTGAGGGGGGCCCAGGAGGAGGAGGGCGGAGGTGGGGTGCGAGGGGGATGGAAGGCGGTGGGGAGGCTAGAGGGGGTGGGCTGCAGCTGCCCACCGGTGTAACTAGCTGGATCTCCAGCTACTGCACCTGATCATGCCCCTGTCGTTGCTACTGCTGCCCTTGATGCTGCTACTGCTGTTGCTCCTGGTGCTACCCCTGTTGCTCAACTTGCAGCTGCTGTCCATGCCAAGGCAAGGCCGACTGCTGCCCATGCTGCCTGTCCTGCTGCTACTGCTACTACTGCTTCCACTGTTGTTGCTCCAGCTGCTGCTCCTATAGCTACTCCTGCTACTGCTCCTGTTGCTGCTCCTGCTGCTGCTGCTGCCCGTGCTAAGGCAAAGCCAGTATTTTTGGCGTCGTCGGCCCTATCAAGGGTAGGCAAGCGGCACCGGGCCGGCCGCCTGTCCCCTCTCCCCCCCCGAGAACTGCCCCTCCCACACGGTATCGAGCCTCTATAGTGGATCAAAGCGCCCTGTCCGACCTGGGGGGAAGTCAGCAGGGGGGGCTCCCCTAGGCTGGGCAGTCAGGAAGAGCGGTAGCTCCTCATGCCGCTGCTATGGTCGATGATGTGTCTACTGCTGCTGTTGCCACTGCCGCTACTGCTCCAGCTGATGTGGCCACTGCTGCGGTCGCTGACGCTGGGTCTGCTGCTGGGCGAGTGGGGGGACCCAGCCTACCTGCTGCCGCTGTCCCAGTGATGGTGATGAACCCTGTTGCTGCTGGTGCAATTGCTGTGAAAAGACGCCAGGGTGTGGTGCGGGGCTCCATCTAGGGGGTAGACGATGACTCAACTCCTCCGGGTCATGGCCCAGACACTCACCTAGAAGGAACGCGAGCCGCCGCTCCTTCGGGCGGAGCCATGCCCGCCCGGTGAGGAGTTGTAGCTTCGCGTGCTGGGCGGCAAAACTGCGCAGCTCCCAACAAAACTGGCCACCTTGCCCCCCAAGGTTTCGACACCAGAGAGGGGGTAAGATCGAAGGACAAATTTATGCATGTATAAGGGAATTGTAAATGGAGTTGTGGAAAACGAAAGCATGGTTTTTGTTGAGTTTTGCCATTTCGATTATCAGCCTTCCTAGAACTTTTGCATGTTAAGGCATACAAATACATGCTAATATGTATGAAAATATGTATTAAATTGAATTGAAACATAAATTCCATGAAGGTGCCATGAAATTTCCAAAGGCTTACACTTGACATGTACATTATATGAAAATTTTATTCTTCAGAGGTCATTAATCATCAATGTCAAAACCGTCGATCATCAAACATCGATATTTGCAATGTGTAGATGGTTGATTACGACCATTGACAAACTTCTAAACAACACACCAATCATTGAAAATTGAACTTCAGTTACTGTGCATAGACAAGTCATCATTGCCAAAGACACTAGTGTACTATTGTTTCTACAACCACAGTAACTGCTACCACTACTTTTGCATCCATGGTGATCCTTTCGCCGTTGATGACGTGACCCAAAAACTCCATCGAACGGTGACCGAAGTCGCACTTCAAGATTTTTCCAAAAAAACATTCTCTCTCTGTAAACCTTTGAACTTTTTGAAGATTTTCTTCGTGCTCCTCTAGGATGCGGCTTTACATCACCATGTCGTCAAGGTACACCATGAAAACATCATCAAGGTACAAGCGAAAAATGTTTTCCATTGCAATCATGAATGTTAGTGGGGTACTGGTGAGTCCAAACGGCATGACCGTGAACTCGAAATGCCCGTAGCTTGTTTGGAACTCCATCTTCTCGATTTCGACATCTGCCACATGGATCTGGTGATAACTACTACCTAGACCGATTTTGGTGAAAATTTGAGTCCCTCAGAGTTGGTCAAAAAGCACATCAGCTCTGGGAAGAGGGTAGTAGTTGTTGGTGGTAGCATCATTCAACGCACAGTAGTCCACGCACATTCGCATTTCACGAGTTTTTGTTTTCACGAACAATACTGATACGGCGTATGGTAATGTGGATGGGCGGATGAATCCTTGACCAAGCACCTCAATGAGCTAGTTTTTTTATCCTGGTCAGCTCGTGATCAAACATTCGATAGGCCCCTCAAACTATGGGTTTGCTATTTGGTTTCAGCTCGATGCCATGGTCGATGTTGTGTTGAGGTGGTAGGGTTTTCATGAGTTCGTAGGGGAAGAAGTCTTTAAACCCCTGGATTAGTGGTGCGAACTCTTCAGGTACCATCGTGAACTTTGTTGAAACCGATGAGGCTGATGAGGCTAATGAGGCCGATAAATTTGCTGTTGTAGCTTCTGCTTTCTCTACTAGCTTGAGATGTATGAGCTATGTATGATCTGCTTGTCAGATATAATGCTTGGCCAGGTTGAGCGGCATGTGCTACATAGGTTGTCGCTTTTCGGCTACCGCGGCCTCCTTTGCCACTTCCACCTGTGCTGCTTGTGAACTCATCTTCCATCCCACGTGCAGAAGTTGTCGCTTGGTGTCGTCCATTTCCACGTATGCATCGTCGTTATTCTAGGTCAACTTGCAGTTTGTATTGGTATAGGAAATCTAGTCTGAGAAAGATTTTGTGGTCACTCATTGGACATGACCTCTAGAGCGTTACATCCCGCAGATCCCCCATCTGTAGTAGTAGTGATTCTACGAGTCTCCGTATTTGTAGTACCTTTTCAACGGGTTTTCCTTCAAACACACCTAGTCTTATTTACTAACCTAGTTTACGAACCATATCATTGCTTACAGAAATGTGAGAAGCTCCTCCATCCAATAGTGCTGGTACCATTTTGCAACTTTAACAACCTCGGGGTTGCAACGTTTTCAACCTTAACGATGTCTACACTAGTTATTATCTTGCGGAATCTTTGCATATACTCTGCCACCCTTGACTGCTGACGGAGACGCTAGGGCTTGTACTAGGCGTCAAATTTCCCGTTAAGTTGTCTAAATCGTGTGAGTATTACGTATAAGAAATCATTCCAGTTGGTTGGTGGCGTCATCGTGTCTTGCCATTACCAGTCTCCTGCTACCATTGGATGGCCTTTTGCTTAGACCACTAGCTCAGTGTTGTGCCACACAAAAGTGCCGCCGCGAGGTCAATCTTCTTTTGTTCACCGTAAATCCCAGCAGTGGTGAAATACACCTCTAGGCACGCCAGCCACATCCAAACCGTCATTCCTTTGGAATTTGTAGGATCAAACAGTTTTGGAGGGGCATGGCGAGTCTCTCATTTGCTCGCAAGTTGGGTATGTCTCTTGATGAGAACTGTCTCTCATGCACTCCCATTACAAAGAGCCTCCATCACGCCATTGAGTTCACCGATTCACCAGTTCCTTGTTCATCAGTTCCTTGGATGGAGGTGCAGTTCACCATTTCCTTGTTCATCTATGCTTGTCGTCCGGTGCCACCTGCCGTTCTTACTCTCGACGGTGAGGCTTTTGGTAAGGGCAGCTGTCTTGCCACAGTCGGATCCGCAACCAAGTTGGTCATCGTTGTTGTCATGGTCGATCAAGCTGCCACATAGCCTACCACGCCAGCATTTGTTACCAATTCAAGGTTTGCGTGTATAGGCACGTTCTACTTCTCCATCATCAAAGTTGTTGCCGAAGTCCCACTACTTGTCATCGGATGTGCTCGCGTGCATCATGTCGTAGTCGCAAAGTCTGTGAAGTCTTGACATGCGAGATGCGCTGTCAAATTTTGCAAGGATTCCTTTGTATGAGTAAATTAGTCAATTGCCTCCTTGGCACCGTTGCGCTCTGATACCAAGTGTTATGCCGAAAGGAGCGTAGATGGTGAACATGTTGAAGATTTAGGAAAAAATACGGTTGGGAATTTACGAATCTTCAGCGATTTAAAATTAGCCATAAGTGTACTTTGATGACAAGTGTCAAAATGATCGAACACATATATACAAGTGTCGATTTACAAATGAGACATAGTCGGGGTCGTTAGGAGTCGTGTCGTGAGTGGTCGGATCGAGAAGCTCTGCTGAGGAATCGGGGGACTTTGAAGATGTAACATGCATCTTTAGAACTCATGAGATTTCTCGATGCATCCAGAAGTCGACCAAAATGATGCGACACTTTTGTCGATGATTCTCAAAAGTGGTTGAAGTTGTCAATAAGTGTGAGAAGGTTCACCGGAGGTCAAGAGCACTTGGCCGAATTACTCTCGACTGTCGAAGTAAAAATTGATGTCTCGACACGCATGGGCTATTTGTGTAATGACACAAATACCCACTCATAAAGATTTGGGAATCATGTACCTCTGGTATGTAACATCAAGTATGTACACGCACAAAATGATTGAAAATGATCTGTTCAAGTTTTATGTGTCGCGTTATCATGGACCTTCTCATTCCTTCACTTCGTGAGTTCAGCTAAAAATCGCTTGCTAACAGAATCGTCAAGCAAACAAGTGGCGCACGCTCGTTAGTGGGCTACCGTCACTAAGAAAAATTGAGAGGACCCGAACTAATTTTAGGGACAGTAATTTTGAAAGGAAAGGTACAAATAATTTCCGTTCACTGGCCAATAGGTCAAAATACATTGACAGGTTATTCTTGAATGAAAAATGGTAATTTACATTCACAATTTCGGTGGGAGTGAGGTAGATTGATGCATACAGATGTATAAAGACATGAAGACATGTAGCATACAATGAATGTGCGGAACCTAGTTCATGGAAACGTTTCATATGGGAAAATGAGTAGAAGACAAGAAATTTGGAGGTATATTTCATTTTAAATATTGGTGTGAAAATAATGTTTCCACAAGATCTGTTTTGGAGAACATCAAATTTCGAAGCACTTTGCAAAGAAGACAAACTTAGAAATCGACTCCTAACCAGAAAATCTTAACTTGAGGTTGCAAGTTGGATTGCTAGATTCTTTGCATGATTGTTTTATTTCCTATTTTTTCATCCACTACTTTTTAGTGTTCCCCTTTTAACCAAATTTGCATAGGTTATTACGTAACATTGTACACCTCAGTGTAACATTGGAACCTTGTTTGGATTACATGATAACCCTTCTACAATTGGTTTCGAAAGCAGGATAAAACTTTAATTTTTCAGGTTCAATCAAGGAGTTCTCTTTTGCAAATTTTAAAATTCTCTCTCTCTCTCTCTCTCTCTCTCTCTCTCCCTCTCTCTCTCTCTCTCCCTTCATCTCTCTCTCTCTCTCTCTCTCTCTCTCTCTCCCTCTCTCTCTCTCTCTC
>SZWC01009319.1:70244-86252 GCA_023375785.1 Penium margaritaceum | reverse complement strand
TAATCCAAATTTGTGTTAGAAAGGGAGAAAAAAATACTTTTTAGCATTATCCACGACATGACACAACATGACACGACCCGACACAACACGGCACGACATGACACCCCATGCCATGCCACAACACAAGACACGAAACAACACGGCACAAAACAACATGACATGAAACAACACGACACAACACAACATAACACTACACAACACAATACGATAAAGTAAGACACGACCCACCACAACATAAGACGGTATGACACAACACGTCACGTCACGATGCGACATGTCACGATGCGACACGACAAGTCACGACATGACATGACACAACATGATACGCCATGATATGAAACAAAGAGTCACCATACAATACTTCATGACACGATATGACCAACATGATATGACTCCCCAGGAAACGTAATCCATTGTTAGAAGAAATGTATAGATCTTCTTTTTCCTTTCAATCATGTATCAATAAGAATACATCACGATGAAAGGACATGACATGACACAACATAACACAACATGACATAACATGACAAGACATGATGCAACGCAACACAACACGATATATAACAACACGACAAGACATGACATGGAATGACACGACATGACAAGATACAACATGACACAACACGACATGCCACAATATGACACGACACTCCATGACACAAAACTAAACGACACGACACTCAATGACGCGACACAATGCGACACAATACAATACGACAGGAAAAAAACGACATGACACGACACAGCATGATACAATACGATGCGATAAGACACAACAAACCATGATAAGAGAGGGAAAAACACGACACGTCACAACACAATACAACAAGACACGACACGAAAAGACATGACACAAAACGAAACGCCAAAACACGAGTGAACATGACACGAGAGGGTACGGAAAAAAACAACACAACACAAAAAAACACGAAATTACACAGTATGACACATTAGGTCACCACAACATATGTCAAGGCAAGATGCAACCCAACACTACAAGACAACCCATTGTACATAATCCACTATTTGAAGAAACATATAGGTATTCTCCATACTTTGGTTAACATATTAGCAATAACCCATCAATGATACCATACGATACAATACAACATGACACGAAACAAAAAGAAACGACACCACGTGACACAACAGAACACGAGACGCCACGACACGACACGGCATGACATGAGAGAACACAAGACGACATGACACGACACGATACGACACGACGCAACAAGACACGACACAAAAAGAAGTAACACGACATGGTAGGATGCAACAAGATAGGACACCCCATTGTCTATAATTCATTATTATTAGACCTTTATACTTTCTCCCATGCTCCCACCCTTTTTTCTCTCCATTCATCCCTATCCCACTCCCTCTCCCGCTCTCTTTTCCCCCTACCCTCCCTCTCATTTCCTCCCCTTCCTCCCCCATCCTTCCTCCCCTTTCTCCCTTCCTCTCCTCCCTTTCCTCTCCCGTCCACCCCTCCTCCATCCTTTGGCCCACCGTCCCTCCTCTTGTCCTTCCTTCCACCGCTTACTCCTCCACCCGCTTTCATCCCTTTCTCCCTCCTCTAACTCCTCCCCTCCTTGCTCTCTTGGCTCACTTCTTCCCTCTTTCCTTTCTTCTCCTCCTACCTCCATCCTTTTACCCCTCCATTCCTCCCTCAATTACACTGTTTCCATCTACGTGCTCGTCCATCCACCCATCCCTCATTCAATCCCTCCTCCCTTCCCTTTGTCCATTTGACTCATGCTCCTGCCCTCCCTACCTCCAACCTCCCTTCCCCCACTAGACACCCCCTTCCCTCTCCAACTCCGTCTTCCCCTCTTCCACTCTCCCCCTCTCTCTCACTATTTATCTCTCTTTCTCTCTATCTCTCTCTCTCTATCTCTCTCTCTCTCTTTCTCTCTCTCTTTCTCTCTCCCCCCCTCCACCCAACCCCGTACCCCCTGTTAACTTCTCTCTCCCCCTCCCTTTCCTCGTTTCTCCTTCCTCCCCTGCCTACTTCCTTCTTTGACTCATCCCTCCTTTCTTCCCTAACTCTACTCGCCCTTCCCACCCCCATGCTCACTCCTCCATCTGTCTATCCATCCCATCCATCAATGAATCCATCCATTAGTCCCCCCACCATCCCTCTCCCTTCGTTACTTCCTCCCTCCGTCCCACCCCTCCTCCTACCAAAACCCCCTCCCTTAATTCCAATTCCTTACCTCCTTCCTCCCTTCCCCTCCCATATTTTCTTCTCCCTCTCTCCTTCTCCCTCTCTCTCCCTGAACTTCTCTCTCTCTCTCTCTCTCTCTCTCTATCTCTCTCTCTCTCTCTCTTTCTCTCGCTTCATTCCCGGTACACTTCATCTCCTTCACACCTGCATGTCCCCCCCTCTATCTCTCTCCCTTCTTTCCTCCTTCTGCCCTCCTCCTCCTTCTCCTCCTTTGCCATGTCCCTCATTCCTTCCCTCCCTCCGCTCGCCCTTCAACCCTCTCCACCATTTTTCTCTCTCCCCATCTTTATCTCTCCCTCCTTGCCACCAGATACCCCTCCCTTCCTCCTCTTCTCACCTCCACCATCCCTTCCTATTCTCCCTTTNGTCTCTCTGTCCCTGTCTCTCTCTCTTTCTCTCTCTCTCTCTCTCTCTCTCTCTCTCTCGTTCTCCCCCCCTCTCTCTCTCTCTCTCTCTCTCTCTCTCTCTATATATATATACATATATATATATATCTTTCTCCCCCTCCCTTTCTCCACAGTCCCTTTCTTCCCCCACCCACGGCCTACCTCCCCCCCTCACTATCCATTTTCCTCCTTTCCTCCTTCCTCCCCTCTTCTCGTCCTTTCCTCCTTCCCTCTATGTAAACACACCATCCATCCTTCCCTCCTATATGAACTCGCAGCCCATCCGTCCCCCGTGCCTACTCCTCCCTCCGTCGATCTGTTCCCCTACCTTCTCTCTCTACCTCTTTTTCTCCCTCACTCCCTCCTCCCACACTTCCTCTTTTGAGCACCTACCTCTCTTCACACTCACTCCCTAACTCCCTTCTATCTTTCTCCCTCTCTCTCTCTCTCTCTCTCTCTCTCTCTCTCTCTCTCTCCACTCATCCCTCCTCATTAATGGGACCACTGTTCATCCATCTCCTTTTCCATCTCCCTCTCTCTCTCTCTCTGTGTATTCCTCTCTCACTTCCTCTTTTTCTCTCTTTCTCCCTTCCCCCTTTCAGCCCCCCCTCTCTCCCCAATCAGCCCCTCCCCAATGCTCTCTTCTGATCCTTCCTTGTCACCATCGCTATTAGTGTTGCCACCATCGTTGCACTCGTCATCATCATCATCATCAATATCAACATCATCGACATTTCCTCTTTCCATTGCCGTTACCATCATTTGCAACCCTCATTCAACATCACAAACATTGTTATCAGCATTTTCATTGTCCACTTATTTTCGCTTGATTTTTCCCCTTTGCTTTCTTCTTTCACATTTTTCTCAAAAGTGAAAAAAAGGTCAAGCCTAGTGTTTGTAGCCATCTTCTAGCATGTACCTTTCATGTAGCGTGCGGCCAGTTCCGACGTGGCTCGCATGGGGTCCCTGGCCTGTGGGCAGGCGGATGGGATGGCTTGAGGGTCGGAGACCCTCAAGCACCGTGGTTTTGGCCTAGTTGGCCAAGGGTTCCGTCCATTCTGTTACATTGGTATCAAAGCGCCAGGGTTCGAGTCCGACATGCGGACGCTAAGGGCGGCTCACTCCTATCGGGGGGGAGTGTAGCACGCGGCCGATTCCGACGTGGCTCGCACGGGGTCCCTGGCTTGTGGGCGGGCGGATGGGATGGCTTGAGGGTCGGAGACCCTCAAGCACCGCGGTTTCGGCCTAGTTGGCCAAGGGTTCCGTCCGTTCCGTTACATTTCCTCTCCTTCTGCTCCCATTCAACTATTTGTCTTCCCCTCAATCCGCGCCACCCTTGATCTCTTCTTTCATCCCATTCTCTTCCTACCTTTCCTTCATGTCCTTCCTTTTTCTCCCTCCATCATCTCTCTCTTTCTATCTCACTATCCTTATCTCACTCCCTCTCTCTCTCTCTCTCTCTCCCTCTCCCTACCTCTCTGTCTTCCATCTGTTCTATTTTCTACCATGTCTTGTTTTGCCATGTCTCCACTACCCTCTTTTCTTCAGATTTTTGCTTCCAAGTCATCTACACTTCCTCTCTATTGCTCCCCTTCCATACCCTCCATGTCTTACACTAACCCCCTCTTCTTGCTACCCTCCAATCCAGTGTCTGTGGCTCTGATCACCTTGTGTCTACTCTTCCATGCCCTCTCCTTCATTTCTACTACATCACCCACAGGCATGGTTCGCAGTCTTATCGTCCCCCTTGTGGTTTCTTCGTGACCTTTGTCAAGTCTCCCCTTCATCCTTTTCACCGTGGTCCCTTCTCCCTCGTCTTCCCACCCTTCTACAAAAGTTGCTAGTTTGGCCATTTTTCATAAATTGTCTTGCAATCTGACTCTATTGTATATTGTCCGTGTGCTTACGAACACAATTCGTGTTGTCATCGCCTCCTCTTGTTTGCTCACTCTTCTCTCATGCTACCTCTTTTCTCTTCTCCTTTCTCGCTATGGTTCCTTCCCCTTCGCCTTTTTTATCCTCCCCTCTCTTTCATGCCTTGTCCTCCTCCACCTTGCCCTTATTCTCACCTCTCCTCCCCTCCCTTCCTCATTGTCCTGTACTTTGACTTCCTCTATAGGAACCACTCTCCAATTCCCCGTGATCACCCTCCTCCACCACCTTTGCACCTATTATGACCTCTCATCCCCTCCTTTCCTCCTTTTCTTCTACCTTGACCTCCCTACAAGAACCACTCTCCCATTTCCCACTATCATTCTCCTCCTCCTCTCTTCCCCTCTCATCCCATTCCCCTCTCCCCGTCATCTACTACATCTACCTCCATCTGTCTCCTTTCCTCCACCATTTTTCCTCTTTCCCTCTTGGTCCAAGGGACCTTCACTACACCCAGCCTTTCATCCTTACCACCTTTATCTTCCACCATTATCTCTCACTTGCCACCCTCTCCTTCCTCCCTCTCCTCTACAAAATGCACTGTGTCCTTCACCTCATCACTTCTTACCGCTCCTCGTGATGACCCTTTTCTTCATCATCTACTACATCTCCTACTCTCTCTCTCCCCACACCTTCTTTTCTTACACTCAAAGGCATATTCATCAACAAAACTGCCAATATGTTGTTCTCCCCTGCCCTCAATCATGACATACTCACCATTGGCACCCTGCAAGCTTCTCCCAATTCCAGCCTCATCCACATATCCTACTCTCATCAACCTTCATCAATGAATCATCTCCCTTGACCATCATTTTCCTTCCCTTACCACAAATCTTGGCCTCACTACATCCAACATTTCCACCCTCCATCTTGAATTGCTTCTAAGCATCATCGATGCTCCTTTGGAGAAAATATTTCCTAACAACACTTTCCTCCCATGAAAAAATCTTGATCTCAACACGTGCACATCAAGTTTTATGAACGTTTATTTCTCTTCTTTGAATTAGGTGCTCATGTCAATTCTAATTAATCATATCAATTGTCAGTGTAGCCAGACCCGCCATCATGTACAAGCTGATTATGTAGGGAAGAGTGACAACGTGACCCGTCCTTGTGCGAGGAGGTATAATTAATCATGTCCATTTTAAAAATGACACAATGAGTGTAGTAGACATTTTCATTTTGGTAAATTCTCCAAATTTTTATTGGAACTTCTTCATCTTTTGTTCACATGAAGAAATATGTATGTTCCACCTATTCCATAAAATCTGAGTGTAAAACAATTTGACCGCAAACAAAATGTAGGACAACATGTGTGTTTGTGTTAATAGACGTATTCTTGTCCTAGGACTTGTTGTGTATTAATTTGTAGATACCTAAATGGAACGTATATCACTGAAATTTACAATCATCCAAAAAATTTCCATCGTACACGTGTTTGTAATATGTACCAAAGTCTTTATCTTGCTCTCTCGCTATCGGACTCCCTCTCTCCCCCTCCCAAGCCATTAAGTGTTTAGGTCAGTTGTATCGGGGCATGACTTGTTGTAAATATGTCTTTCGTTCACTTGTGTACAATACATCATTGTATTTTCGTACATGTCCATCAGATACACGCAAGAGTTACGACCCCCAAGTACACTTTGCTATTTGCGGGGGGGGGGGGGGGGTTCAGTGTCTACTCTTGATCTCCCCTCGCCAAAAGGCTAGAGTGTATTGGAAAAGTGTAGCTTGTGACTGTAATAAAATTTTTGTAATGGACAAAAGACAAAACACTTGTGCATTCAATTTTGAGTGCAAATCTACACACCGGTACCGCCGATCATTGACGTTCGACGATGTTGATATAACAAAAGAGTTCTCGTATAGAGGGGAGAAATTACTAAACAATGGTCACCATGTAGTTGAGATCCTCCTCACCCGAGCCCACGGAGTGTACTGGTTTGTTGTGTAGGGGCATGTATCGTTACAACCATGTATTTTTTTCACTTGTGTATAGTACATTAGTGTCCTTGTCTACATATCCATCATATACACACACCATACATACTCCCCCAATTCACTTTTACTCATTCAAGGGGTCGCGTTGGCTCTCAACCCCCCCCCCCCGCACAAGACAAAAGAGTATTGGAAAACTATTCTTGTTCTGTGTATCCGGTTTATGTGGTCGCTGATTGGCGGTGGGGTCACCGACCAACGTCTAAGACGTTCAAGTTTTTCTTGGCTTCTGCAACCACTACTAGCTCTTCGTACGGGATTAAGCCCAAGTGTTAGCACCTCTCTCCGATCTCACTTGAAAAGAAAACGATTGGTGGTGGGAAGACAACGAACAAGAAGCGTTCATCCCTTTGCGGTACGCGTTGACCTCAATGCCACTCCTCTGATTAGCCGATCAAACGGTCGACTACGTCATGCCTAGATACGCCTCACATCGAACCATCGGTGCGGTCCTCCTGTAAGATCATGGCAATGAAGAGCAACCAGTCGCATACATGTCACAAAAACCGCAAAGACCGGAACTCAACAACGACATACACAAGAAGGAGATGCTAGCGGTCATACATGCATTTGAGACATGGCGATGCTACATCAAATGCCACCGATGCATCGTATGCACGAACCACCATGCGCTGAAATATTTGAAGACGTAGCCAAACCTCAGTCAACATCAAACCCGATGGATGGAGTTCCTCATATCCGGGATTGACTACTATATCAAGTACTAGCCAGGCAAAATCAACCCTGCAAACGTGCTTAACCACCGCCCAGATATTATGGCTGAGGTAACAACACTAGTGCTACAACAAGATCCGTATCTTGAGCAGTTGTTTACACGAGGCTAGAACCAGCATGGCGAATACGACAAGGGAAAGATTTGGTACGGCGCACCCTATTGGCGGCACCGATTCACTCGCTCAGTGGTCGTTCCCCCAAACGATGAACTCTGTTGCATGCTGGCCAAAGAGTTCCAGAACACAGGTGTAGGTGGATATTGCAGAGAAGACACTGAAGAAGCTGACGAAACACTATTGATGGGATAAGATCCATCAGATGTGGCCAACGATTGCAAATCCTACGACACGTGTCGGCGACAAAAATCCCGTTGCACTCGGCCACCTAGACTTTTGCAGCCACTCCCCATTCCGATGGAACCGTGGAATCAAATCTTCATGGACTTCATCACGAGATTAACGGTCACACCCAAGGGCTATGACGTAATCCTCGTGGTTGTCGACAGGTTTTCCAAACGGTCTCACTTTACTCCGGCAATGGCCACTGTCGCCGCGAAGGAATAGCACCGTTGTTTCTAAACAACATCCCATGGCTACACGGTATGCCGAGGACCATCACGAGCCACATGGATGGACGATTCATCAGCCGATTATGGCGCGAACGGATAACTCGCTACGGCTCTCGGATCCAATTTTCAATGATGTTCCATCCTCAAACCGATGGCTAAGCCGAGTAGACTAATCAGAGGCTTGAACACCTTCTCTAAACATTATGCGAACCTCATGGGATAGATTGAGCGCAAAAACTCCCGATTGTTGACATCGCATACAATTCGGCGATCTCCACTGCAATGGGTAAAACTGCTCTCGGAGTGGTGCATGGGAAAATTCCCGCCACACCTGCCGGACTACACAGCTAGGGCAACTTTCCTGTGATTGACGTAGAATGCGTAGATTCTCCACCATCTAGGATGAAACACGACAGACACTCGTGAAGACACAAGCGACGAAGAAACGAACAGCTGACTGACATCGCAACACTGATGTTTTCGCCGCTGGCAACAAAGTTGTTCTCTGTTCGGCCAACATCAAACTTCGCTAGGCCGACTGTTCAAAGCTCATATCCCGATGGTTGGGACTGTTTGAGACCGAGCACATGCAAACCCCCGTGGTTGCGTGACTCAAACTCCCTGACACTATGCAAGTTCACCAGGTGTTCCATATCAGCAGACTCAAGCACTACTGCGACTCAGGCAAGAATTTCCCCGGCTGGGGTATACCTCCCCCTCCTCCTGTACAAGTGGATGAGGACATAGAGTACGTCATCGAGGACATCCTCGACCATTGACGATGTGGAAAAAGCACAGAATATCTTGTCAGGTGGCACGACTAGGAGGTTGCGCATAACAACTGGGAACCGTACCACAACCTCCGCGACATCGATCATTTGATCGACAGATACTACTGCCGTCATTGGGCCACATTTGTACGCGCGTTGGGACTTCGTGGCTGAAGCGGGGGGGGGGAAGTGAGACACAAAGTGTACGACTTTTGTACACACTAGATGTACAAGAGTCCCTAAAGTTTCCTAGTGGGTTTTTTTATCACTACACACCGCGCGTCGAGACCTCAGTTTTTGCCTTGACTGTTGAGGGCAATTCAACAAAATGCCCTCGCCCTCCAGTGAACCTTTTCACACTTTGTGAAAACTTTGACTATTTCCGAGAATCATCGATGGGTGTGTCGCTGTAGCGGGAGGGCCGGTTTGGCCCTCCCACCTCGCTGAAGCGAGGGGTGGTTGCGCACCACCCCTCGCGTCAGCGAGGGCTGGCCGGCGGCCAGCACTTCGCTGGCCGCCGGCCAGCACTTCGCTGGCCGCCGGCCAGCTCGCTGCCGGCCGGCTGGACGGCCGGCGGCCGGCCAAGTGACCGGCCGGCCACCGGCCGGCCAGCCACCAGCCGCCGATCGCGGCCTCAGCCCGATTGGCGGCTGAGAGGCCATGAGGGCCTCGAGGGCGAGGCCTCGTGGCCTCGTGCCCTCGCCCACCCCCTCGCCCTCCTTGCAAACGAGCAAGAGAGGACGAGGGATAGGGGGAGCGAGGGTGAGGTGAAATTTGCTGGCGCGAAATCGTCAGCGTGCCTCGCACGCGACGATTTCGCTCCAGAACGACAAAATATGAATTGAAGTTCGTTTACGACGAACTTCGACATAAAACGAACGAAATAACTCGTGCAAACACACGAGTTCAAGGTAAAAACCCCCGGTTTGGGTCCCAAAACCAGGGGTTTGGTTAAAAACGGAAATGGGCCTCCGGAGACTCGAAATATTCGAGTCTCCCTACTCTGGGTCGTTGATGACGATTGCCCCTCAGTCTTGCAAAGGGGGTAAACCCCTGACGCGGACTGAGAACGCCATTCTGCGAACTCCGACGACGACTTCAGAGCAGGAGCTGAAGACTCAGCCCGTTATAGTGGTTCTCAAAGCTAGACGACCCTCGCGACTAAGGGTTCGATGGAAACGGCGGTTACGTCAGATATAAAACGCCGCCGGCAGCTGCAAGCAGTAGTAGAAACGCCAGAAGGGACTACGGTTTCCATAATTCACGGATTGAAGCGCCGTAAAGTGCGTTGCAGAGCTGGAAAAAAATCCTACTTGGTGGAGCCACTTCCTTCCAGCCTCTCCACACTTCTAGGGGGCTAGGAGGATTTTTGTGGGGCGGGTTGGGGAGTTCCCACCTCTAAAATCACAAAATCCTCCTCATTTTCAAGGCTCCTTCAAACCTCCTTCATCCAAAAAATTGGGACAGCGTCCCTCCCCAAGCTTAGAGACTCTCACGACCTGAGAGCACCCTGAAAAGAAGGAGGGTGACAACTTGGGGACTTTTGGCGGCTCCCCCAACGCCGCCGGCTCAAGGAGGATGCCGCCAAGGGGCGCGAGACGTGACAAGAAGACGCAAGAAAAGACCAAGGAAGACCAGAAGAGAAGAGGACAAGAAGACAAGAAGAAAAGTAGTCTTTTCGTTCTTGACATAGTACTTGTTTGCCTTCTTGCTCTTTGTCTTAGTTTTGTGAGCGGTACTCACACTCCTTGTTACTTCCTTGTGTTGTGATTTTCTGTTTTCCTAGATCCTAGTTGCTACCAAGTGCCGTGAGTCACGGCTTAGGAGGACTAGTTTATAAGCCCACGACCTTGTGCAGACGTGGCGGCCTAGGAAAGTAGAAAATGAATTTATAATTGCCTCACTGATCGTGAGAGCGTAACTTTAGGAGGCGATTCCTCCTCAAAGTTGTGGGGCGATCCTCACAACGGTCTCCACGTGCTAGTTGCACGAGTGACGAGATGGCAAGTGCCGGACCGTCTAGGACCAACAAGGGCAAGGTGGTGACGTTCTCACCACACGCCCTCGGCGGACTCCAAGTTTTGGGAGCCGCCGCCGCGAGCACGGTTGCCAACCCAAAGGCAACCGTACCGCCTAAGGCAACCGTGCCACCTAAGGCAACCGCACCGCCTAAGGCAACCGTGTCGCCTAAGGCAACCGACGCCAACCTCGGCGATACCGAGAAGCGTGCGGAGGCCGCAAAGGTGCTCGACGAGCACGTCGACGCACACATGGGCCACCCCCATGCGACGCACGACGCGATGGAGGAGGACCTTCCGGAGGAGGACCCCCACGAAGAGCACGACGCCGACGATGGCGAAGGCGACGAGGATCGCGACCATCGCCATCGTCGTGCGGCAAACTCGAGCCGATTGCTCGAGAAGGAAAAGGCGCCCGCCGCATCGCCTGAAGCTGCCGATGGCAGCGAGACTACCGAGAGCAGCAAGGGCGCTGAAAGCAGTCACACGGGTAGTTACCGCGAGAACGAGCCGGACGACGACACCGCAAAAGCAATTCGCGATGGCCGTCGTAGGCTTGCGGAGTATGCTGCTGAGGCGGCAGGCCGACTGAAGATCACCACCGACGGTGGAGATACGGCACCACTCGGAGGAATGGGGGTGGACCCCCCTTCCTACGATGTGGCCGCGATGGGGCAGGGCAGTACCCACTCGGGCGTCGTCGCCGACAACAGTCTCCTCCGAAAGGTGGGACTCCTTGGAGGCGTGTACGCGAACCGTACCCTCTTGCAGTGGGTAAGGGTGCACGGACAACGCGAGGCCCTGGAGGCTATCACCGATGCTCTGACGACATCAGAGCTCAAGTTCGCGTTCGCCAACGTGCTGGCCCACGTCGAGCAGAGCATCACGGACCTTGAACGTGATCGCCAGCTGCAGCGCCTGGCCGCCCATGAGGCAAGCCGCCGATGCAACGACCTCAACAAGGCGTTGCAGAGCGTGACCCAGGTGCGGATGCAGCAGCAAGTGCAGCGTGCCGCAGCTGCGGATGCCACTGCCGGTGGCAGCGACGACTTGCCTACCTCGACGACTTCAGGGTCGGTCATGAACACGTCCTTCCTCCACAGTGTGGAGATCTTCTAGAAGGGCGTGAAGCTGACCGACTGGCTGAACCGCATGGAGCACGTCCTACGTGTCCATAAGGCTCCACTCAGTCAGTGGGGCGACCTTGCCACGATGCGGCTTGAAGACAAACTCTTCAAGTACGTGGTCAAGGAGTGGACTGCGTAGCAGCCGCACCTCGAGTGGCAGCCCATGCCGTGGGAGGCCTTCTGCGTGATCATGCGCAAGAAGTGCACCCAACGTGAGGAGGCGCAGCGCGCCTTCCACAAGATCAAGGACTTCAGGCAACTGGGCAGTTCGCTCGAATCCTACTTGAGCGAGTTCACCGCACTCGTGGAGGAAGCCGAAAGCTTCACCGAGGGCGATGGCACTCAGACGTTCAAGTACCGGGAGTGCATGCTACTGAAGTACTTGCGTGATGGTCTTGCCAGCAAGAAGCTGAAGGACAAGACCACCACGACAGCCACTGGCCAAGCTTGGACAAGCTGGAGGGCGTTGCGCGACTACATGAGCGATGTGTACTCGGCGAACCCGAAGCACTACTCTGATGCACGGCCGAATGCGCGTGCACAGCAGGGTCGCGACATGCGCGTGGACACTGCAGGAGCTGGTGGGTCAGCTGGACAGCGAGGCGGGGCCAAGGGCAAGCAACCTACAAACCCTCCGGCCAAGAAGGCTGGTGGATACAAGGGTCCCAACAACAAGCGCAGCCGTGAGAATGACAAGCTGCAGGCGGCGCGTGTGCGTCGCAACGCAGCCTTCCGCGAAGGGCTGTGCCACAACTGCATGCAGCCGGGCCACTTTAGGGCTCAGTGCCCTGAGGCTGCTGGTGGTGGTTAAGAGGCCGCGGCGCTAGCCGTAGCAACAGGACCTCGTGGGGATGGTGCAGGAGGAGGCCGCGGACAAGGCCGTGGATAGGGTCGCGGTCGCGGCAATGGGCCCGATCGTGGTAATGCACAGGGCCGTGGGGCGGGTTTTCCCCACGCCTGAGTGACGTCAGTGGGGACCACTCAGGGGTAAAACTGGATCACGAGTGTGAGTTCATGTTTTCAGACCCGGATGTTAAACAATTTGAGTTTTTTGACGAGTTCAAATTTCTCTGTTGTTTTCTCCCCTCTCATTGAACCTCATTCTGCACTTGCTGATCGACATTGCCCACTAAATCTTGCATCACCAGACGAGATGCATGACCGAACTTGCTTAGTGGTGGCGACACCAACCACTGTGCAAGAGTTGTGTAACACAGTGATTGAAGCAAACGCCCTCAAAGTGATGAGTTCAATCACATTCGCAGTACCTTTAGTCAACGACTTCGACCCAGTGAAATTTAAAGTCTGGAAGGTGCTGGCCGAATTCACACGTGCCCACAAGATGTGGACTCGAGTGGGTGAATCATGGGAGTTGCGACGCCCGTCATACAGATTCCGTGTTTATCACAAGCTCGGCTTACCGTCGTCGGGTCTGTTCACTCGGAAGAGTGGAGGCAACATGACGATGCAGTTCAAAGGACACCTAGCTGGTGCTCCCGTGAACGTACTTGCTGACACAGGAGGGGACGACTCTTTTGTTAGCCTTGGCTTTACCCGTCGGGTTGGCCTGAAGTACGAGCCATCGAATGGCGCAGTTGTTGTCGGTGACAACCGTACGGTACCCGTGATCGGTACTTGTAAAGCAAAAATTTGTGTTCAAGGGTACACACAGAGTGTCACGTTGAAGGTACTCAACCTTCTTGACCCGTTTGACGTGGTGATAGGCGATCCCTGGCTCCGTGACAACAAGGCTCTAATGTGCTTTGAATCAAAGTGTTTGATCCTCCGGAAAGGACAACGCCGCTTTACGTTGATCCCGAGCACGGAATTATCACCAACCCGACTCAAAGTCCATGCCAGCTTGTCTGCAATGCATGTCAAGAGACGTATTCGACAAGGTTGTCGATACTTCTTGGCTCAGCTGCAGAAAGTGGAGGACGACGTCACAGAAGACACGCCACAAGATATCAGATCTCTATTGGCGGAGTTCTCGGATGTATTCCAAGACCCACTGGCTGGGCTTCACCAGAAAGACACATGGGCCACACGATTCCGCTACAACCGGATGCGACTCCTCCGTTCAGACCCATGTATCGCCTTAGTCCAGCAGAAAGGCGAGAGGCGGAACGCCAAATCAAAGAGTACCTTGCAAAAGGATGGATCGAGCCAAGTAGCTCGCCGTACGTTGCGCCGATCCTTTTTGTGAAGAAAAAGTATGGTGGTTTACGCATGTGCATAGATTACCGGGCGTTGAACAAGCTGACGGTGAAAAATCGATTCCCCTTACCGCGGATTGAGGGCCTTTTTGACCAACTCCAAGGCGCAAAAGTATTTTCATCCTTGGATTTGTCTCAAGGGTACCATCAAATCCGTATTTCGGAAGATGATGTGCCCAAAACTGCGTTTCGAACGCACATGGGACACTATCAGTTCCGAGTGTTATGCTTCGGGCTTACAAATGCCCCGGCAACCTTCCAAGGAGAAATGAACCAAATGTTCGCCAAGCAACTCGGACAGTTTGTCTTGGTTTACCTGGATGACATCCTGGTTTTCTCCAAATCAATGGAAGAGCACGTAGAACATCTGCGCGAAGTTCTCGCAATCCTTCGGGAACAGAAGTTCTATGCGAAAGTGAGCAAGTGCAAGTTTGCACAAGATGAGCTCGAATACCTTGGACACATCGTCGGCAAGGACGGCATCCGCGTCGACCCACGAAAAGTCCAAGCCGTTGTGGACTGGCCACGCCGTGAAAATGTTGGGCAGATTCGGTCTTTCCTCGGCCTTGCAAACTACTTCGACGGTTTATGCAAGGGTATTCGACCCCGGTAGCACCGCTAACCAGGCTCACGCGAAAAGACGTGCGTTGGGAATGGAAACCTGATTGCGAGAACACTTTTCTCAAAGTCAAAGAGCTTCTCTCCACGACGCCCGTCCTAGCTCTTCCGGATCCATCGCAACCATGGGAGGTTCGGTGTGATGCGTCGGTAGTTGGACTTGGAGCCGTCCTCATGCAGAACGGTCACCCAGTTGCGTATGAGAGCCGGAAGCTCATACCCGTGGAAACGCGGTACACGACTGGGAATCAAGAGCTCCTTGCGGTAGTACACACTTTCAAGATGTGGAATTGCTACCTTGAGGGTGCTGAAGGGGGTGTGACGGTCGTGACCGACCATAATCCATTGGTGTTTTTCCAAACGCAACCGAACCTGTCAAGACGACAGGCGCGTTGGAGCGAATACCTGAGTCGATTCTCGTTCACATGGGAATATCGGCCAGGACGCATCAATGTGGCCGATCCACTAAGCCGACAGCCTGTGGAAATTAAAGCAACCACCGAGGTCAGTGGGTGTTTTATGGCCATTGCAACAGCAACCGTACAACCACCAGATCCCCCTGCACCTCTGCGTCAACCACCACGAGAGATTATCCATTACAATGGATTTGTAAACAGGATCCGGATGGGATATTGTGTGCATTCTTGGTTTCAAGACTCTCAAAATCTGGAAAAGTACGGCTTGGTGGAGGCCGCAGGAATCTTCTGGCACGGAGAACACGTTGTCGTGCCAAACTCGGGAGACCTTCGAGCAAAAGTTATCTCCCAGTTCCACGACCCGCCGGTCGCAGGTCACGTGGGACCCCGAAAGACCGGACAGGCACTCTCGGACCACTATTGGTGGCCAGGGTGGAGTGTCGATGTCCGTAAGTATTGCATGACATGCGACCCATGTCTTCGGAATAAGGCTAGTAACAAGAAGCCTGCTGGACTCCTCCAGCAGCTTCCCATTCCTGGGACTCCATGGGAGTGCGTCAGCATGGACTTCATTACTGGTCTTCCGGACACGGCCCGTGGCCATGATGCAATACTAGTGGTTGTGGATCTTTTGACGAAGATGACACACTTCATTCCTACAACCACTGACGTGAACGCAGAGGAGACCGCTCGTCTCTTCTTTGAGGGTGTCGTAAAGTACCACGGCTTGCCGTTGCGCATTATCTCCGATCGAGATCGAAAATTTGCTAGTAAGTTCTGGCAAAAGATGCACGAGTACTTCGGCAGCGAGTCGCAAATGTCGACAGCGTTTCACCCTCAAACGGATGGACAAACAGAGCGCATGAATCGCACTCTGGAGCAGATGCTCCGCATGTACGTGGACCCTGCCATGCATGATTGGGACGAATTCCTAGCACCGGCAGAGTTTGCGGTGAACAACTCGGTGAACGAGTCCACACAGTTCACACCGTTC
>SZWC01009319.1:5012-20820 GCA_023375785.1 Penium margaritaceum | reverse complement strand
GGGGGGGGGGGGGGGGGGGGGGGGGGGGGGGATCTCAGTCTAAGACTACAAAAGCGTCAATGCGCACTGTGGTCTTCCCTATCCGAATGGCACACTGCGAGCAAGATCAGGACAAGACTCAGACCTCCATGCGCCTGGCGGGTAGTCAGCCATGAGCAGGGCAGATCGCCACAAAAGGACCAAGAACCTGCAGATAACCGCTTGCCGGTTTGCAATTCACCGCTAATTACTGAGCGCGAGAAGGAGTTCACTGAGCTCTACATTGCCCGTGGACACTGTGGACTCCCCATCCATTCAAGAAAGAACAGCGCAGATACTCCTCCATAAGCAGATCTGCGCAATGGTAAAAGGGACGGAGGGAATGGAGCGCGCCTAGAGTGGACGAAGGGGATGATGAGAGGGTCTGGGGGGGGGGACGGGAGGATCTCAGTCTCAGCTTACAAAAGCGTCAATGCGCACTATGGTCTTCCCTATGCGCATGGCACACGGCGAGCAAGATGTGGACAAGACTCAGACCTCCATGTGCCTGGCGGGCAGTCAGCCAACAGCAGGGCAGACCGCCGCAAAAGGACCAAGAACCTGCAGATCACCGCTGGCCGGTTTCCAATTCACCGCTGATTGCTGAGCGCGAGAAGGAGTTCACTGAGCTCCACATTGCCCGTGGGCACTGTGGACTCCCCATCCATTCAAGAAAGGACAGCGCACATGCTCCTCCATAAGCAGATCTGCGCAATGGTAAAAGGGACGGAGGGAATGGAGCACGCCTAGAGGGGACGAAGGGGATGATGTGAGGGTCTTGGGGGGGGGGCACCTTGTGGAAATGGCAGAGGCAGCATCCAGTTCGGCGCAGCCCCTCCTGCTGCTGCAGCTGCTGCGGCAGCTGCAGCTGCAGCTGCCCAGTAGCCCAGTGGAGGAGAGCCTGGCCCCACAAACGGTGCCATCGCCCTTGACTGCTGCTGCTGCTGCTGCTGAGTTGAGTGCTTCCCTCCGTGCTTGGACCTGCTGCTTCCGCTGCTGCTGCGGCCCCCTGAGCTGCTGCTGCTGCTGCGCCCGCTACTGCCACTGTTGCTTGCGAACGTGCTGCTGCTACTGATGCTGCCGCTGCTGGCCCTTGCATTGTCGGCTGAATCAGTGCTTTCAACTTCCCCATGCTCTCCGATACTTGAAGCCCTAATTCCTCCGCCTCCCTCCTTCTCTCCATCCGCTCCATCCTTCATCGTTTCCTCCCCTCCGCCGCCGACACTTCCGTCATCGTCGACCCCGCTTTGTTCATGCACTTGCGTGGAAGCTTCCTTGACTCCAGGTGAGCCGTCTGCTGACGTGTCCTTGCCTCCCAGATCCCCCGTCCTCCCTCCATCGCCTGCAGCGTCCGCACCATGTGCTGCTGCACCTGCTGCTGTCACACCCTTCGCATCACCTTCCACAGCCGCTGCTACACCTACCGCGTCTGCTGCTGCTGCTGCTACTGGGCCTCCCTGGCTCTCTGAGGCCTCCGTCGACGCCGTCATACTCCCCTCTTCCTTGCGACTGGTGCCAACCAGCCTCAGTCGAACGACCCTTCGGGTGTCTCCTCTCTCTCCCGGGAGGGAGCCTAGCGGCGGCGTCGTTCCCGTGACCTGTCTACCCCCGTGCTACGCCGTTGACGCAGCAACACAGTCACGACCAGAGGACCGCCTGCTGCGACGGACGGCCGGCGGGCTTCCAGTCATGGCGTATTGGTGAATCAACCGCGCGGATGGGAGTTCGGAAACTCCCGCTTGTTCTGTTGCTGTGGCAATGCCTCGCACTGTGCATGCTACAGCATTTGCGATCGGTGCACGTGTTTGTTAACTGCTCTGCGACACTCTTGTGCTCGACGATGTCAGCCTACGACTGCAATTGCTGCCGCTGCTGCAGGTTACTTTCCTGGTTGCTTCTGCTGCTGCTGCTATTGCTGCAACTGCTGCTGCTGTTGCTGCTGCTGCTGCTGCTGCTGCTGCTGCTGCTGCTGCTGCTGCTGCGGGGCTATGCGGAGAGCGAGCATTTCAACGGTCATGAATAAATGAAGGTGACGTAGACTGGAAGATGGAGGATGCCTGACGATGGCGCCGGTCCTCGTCGACGGCACAGGTCTCACGCAGACCTTGGAGGCCGTCTCAATGCCTATGGCATGAGCGCAGCTGGATTTGATTGACCGTGGCTAAATCCCGACTGATGCGGATGTCTACGGCAGTCACACGTGGGATTCGCTTCTCGGCCGAGTGGGTGCTGTCGCCATCACCGCCGCAAGGGCCAGGGCGATAGACACGCCCAAGCGATAGCCGGATAACTCGGCGGCTAACAGCCGCGATTGCGGCCGCGATTGCGGCCGCGAAGCCTTTCTTGACAGCTGGGCAAGGGGCGACTGGTCCCGTCGTTGAAAGGCGTAACGAAGAGCACACGTGGAGCCCAGTCATTGCCAGTGTCCGTCATTCAGTCACTTCGTGAAGTCATGCCGCCGGGCTGAGCGGCGAGGTCGGGAAAATATACATTGTTTTCGTCTGCGTCATCGCGGGGACTCCGGGTTCTGCCTGCTGCTGCCTGGCAGGCTTCAGTTGCGCAGGACAACACCTGGGCCACGGTTTGAGGTCTGTTGGGCCACGCTTCGGCAACGGTTGGGCCACGGCTCTCACGCGGGAAAACAGCGAAACTCGAGGTCGTCATGGCTGACGTCAACTCGATGCGACGCTGCGGCTTGTTTGCTGGCTCGAGTAGACCCGCTTTCGGCGACCTCGCGGACCCGCGGGGCTAGGGCGGTACGGCGAATGAGGGACCAGCTGTGTGCTGCTGCTGCTGCGCCTCTAAAGAAGCAACAGCAACCGCGCTGCCGTCCTGTGTTCAGCGCACGCCGCGGGATCTCGTGCGGGTGGTCGGTAGTGCGGAAAGCACCGCTTTCGCTGAAGTCCGAAGTTGGACGTTGTGGGAAAGATGAGATTGCCGATATCTTGCGACAGGTTTGAGAGTTAGAGCGAGTGAGAGAGAGGCGCTCTTAAACGCGGGATATATTTTGTTGTCATCCCGCGACTTTTACTTCTTTTCTCAAAGTAACCGAGGAAGAGAGAATCTGAAGTTACCTACAAAAGTTCAGCTTAAATTAATTAAAATCGTCTGTCCCTTCATGTTCAGCTGGTTAAGGCTTGCAAACTGGTCAGGCGCGGACTCAAACATGAGCACGCACTTTTTACAGAATGCGCACGTTTTTGGCAATTGTGCAAGTTGACAGTACTGCGCTCCATTGTTCTAGAACAATGTTTGGGTGATGGATGCACTGTTGTGGAAACGTAGGCGGGGCGACCATTTCCGTCCTAGGGCAGTCAGCGCGAAAAAGAGCCGATTCGCAGTCTCTTTTGCCGTGAAAGAGGCGGCAGATCAGCCTTTCAAAATTCAGACCGCGAACGAAACCTTCTATGATACGTTCCTGAAGGCCCCTTCCTGGACGCGGGTAAGGAGGCGGTGCCCATGGGACTAGGCTGATGTCCGAGCAGGGAACTCGATTTTCCCTCAACAGGGCAGCTTCGGCATGCTCGCTGGCGACGCCATGCGATTCTGTCGCTCGCGGTATCACCTGGGCATTTCCCTCAAGTTGCGAACCGGAGATTCTCCGACCCCAGATCTGTGGCACCTGCTTTGCTTGCTGCTCTGGACCCAAGTACCAGACATGAGGGCGGAAATAGCAGAAGTTGCTGGATACCCCATTGTCAACTATTGCAGCCCCGTAGCTTTACTCTATCACATAAATCACACTTTCTTCCAGAATATTCTCCTAATAACCCCTTTCTCCAGGAGTTTCATTCCATCCGTCCTCATATTTCGTTTCGAGTTTCTGTGTCGGTAATCTCTAATAAGAGGAGGATATTGTATTTCTTACAATATGAACATTTACACAATAATCACCAAGCGGATCTTGATGACGCACCCTATCCGATACCATCTATACGGCCGGGGTGTCATATCTCCACTCTCTCGCGGAAAATATTCCAGGTCAAGCCCATACCTTCCTACGTCTTCAACCGCCACAACGATCATCCAAAACCCTCGCATACTTGTTGAGGCCAGGTACCTTAACCTGAGACCCACGCACCAACTCATTTTCCATCTCCCGGAATGTGCTCCATAAACTTCTAAATCAGTAAAAAGGTGGGGATCACCCTCAAGGTGTGCCAAACCCAACCTACTCCCAAGTCGCTGAGAGCGTTACGACACTCTCAATAGGGGTGGTTTTAGTGGGTGCGACTCCCACATAACCCTCGAGAGTCCCTCTCAGGGTACCTTCCGTGGCGTGGTCTTCCCCCACGTGGAACAACTTGTCTGTAAAGTTCCCACTAAAAGGTGCAGGTGTAGGTTTCCACCTCTGTGGCGTAAGCCAAAAAAAAAAATTGAATGGCCGGGGTGTATTGTGACAATCCCATGTGCCCCACCCTCAAGAGGCATATCGGAGACCCCCTTGGGCATATTAAACACTGATTGTGGAGAATACAATTCGAAGTGACGTTTCGTTGGAATTTATCTTCCAATATGGTGTACATTTGGAAGTAAAAAACAAGCTAGTCGTAGCATGCCTTAATCTCTATACAATGTTACACTACTGAGGAACTCCAAAGATGGGGTGTATAGAGAGGTTACTTAGAAGCGAAAAGAATAAAAGCATTTCCGCCAGGCACTTGACCCAAAAGAACTAGGCGCCTGCTGCGAAACACAATATAAGTACCTAACCCGGTCCGTCATCGCTTGGCTTTGACGCTAATGCAATGCTGTCTTCTCTTGCTCCAGGCAGAGCAATCTCTTGGAGTTTTCAAGAGACAAACCTTTTCTAATGTAATTTCAGCAACCACAACTTTGGCAGTTCATTCGACATTGAACGGAAGAAAATCTTCATAAAGGGATCGTTGGCACCCGTGCAACCTCGAGCACACGGGTCCGAGCAACAGCCGAAGTGTTATCGAACGATGGTGGACGGTATGGACGCGATCCTACGGCAAATGTTGCAAGATAGGAGTTTGACCTCCGACGATCTCCATTGGTTAAGCAAGCACCTTTCATAACCGACCACGTGGAATCATTTCGTTCGTCGCCAAATGGGACTCAGGAACCAACTGAACCTTCGGAGACAGCCCGGGGACGGCACCTCCAAGTGTGTAGGTGAGGGAATGTGTGGAAAATATGACTCCGAGGACGACGAGGGATGGTATGCAGGACGAGGAGACTCTCGGTCAGGGTCACGGAAAGGAACAGGACGGCACCTCACTCACCCCTGCAGTAGGCTCCGGTCTACAGTGCGCCGAATGGCTTAGCATGCAGGTCTTCGAAGGCAAGACAAAGCTGAAATGGACAGACAACGACGATAAGCATTCCACAGGGCAAAACCGACAGACGGGAACGCTACATTGGAACCAAACAATGTTGAGAATCAGCCCGAAATACTGTGAAAACATTTATATATAACGGTGAATTTCATACAAAAAGGATAAAATAAAGGTTCGATTTATATTTTTTTGAAATAAAAGGATAAAAATTTTGTAAAATGTTGATGAATATAATTAGTAGTAATTACACTTCTCTTTCAAGTGTCAAAACGGTTATGCCAAACGAAACGTAGATGGTAAAAATGAATTAGTTTCGAGGAAAAACAAGGTTTGAGAATTCTGGATAATTGATTAATTTATAATTAGCAATAACTGAACTTCGATGATAAGTGTTAGAATGACGTAACACATAATCACAAGTGTCTACTTACAAATGAGACGTAGTCGAGGTCGTTGGGTTTATCGCCGAGCAACGCGTGTGGATTCGCGTCATGAGTGGTCAGATTGAGAATCTCTGTTGAGAAATCAAGGGGCATCGAAGATCTACGGCGAAGATTTGCGATGCATTTTTATAAATATCGATATTTCTTGATGCGTCAAGAAGTACACCAAAATTTTGTAAAAAAATCTCTCGATGATTCTCGAAAGTGGTCGAAGTTGTGAGAATGTGCAACAATAATCCGTGAAGGGCGAGGGAAGTTGGCCGAATTGCCCTCGACCGTCAACGTGAAAATCAAGGTCTCGACACGCGGTACACTATTTGTGTAATGACAGAAATTCCCACTCGAAAAGATTAGGGCCTCGTGTACATTTGGTACGTAACATTTCCCCCCTTTTAGTCGTGACGTCCTGACGCGTGTACAAATATGGCATGGAGACAGCGATAAAACCGGCCGATTAGATGATCGACGTCGCAGAGGCTGTCATAGGGTTTCTAGATGTTAAGTGTGCCGTCATAAGCGTGCCACTTGACACCATATTCTGACGTTTGGCCACATCGTCAATTGTCGAGGATGTCCTCCATGATGTATTATGTGTCCCTGTCCAATACGATAGGATGACCCCTCGTCCTGTCCAAGTGGACGAAGACACAGAATATGTCATCGAGGACGTCGTCTCTGGAACAACGTGTTCGCCGCTGGGACGTCGTCCCTGAGGTCGCCGGAGTCCCTGAACGTCATCCCCCCACACGTCGTCACTACGATGTCGATCGACTGCTTGCTTCATTGCCGCTTGTGTCTTTGCGAGCGTCTGCTGTGTTTCATCCCAGATGGTGGAGAAATCGCAGCGTTGGATGCCGATCGCAGGAATGTTGCTTTGGCTATGAAGTCCGGTTGGTGTGGCGGGAAGTTTGCCATACACCACTTTGAATATTATTTTACCCGTTATTGTGGAAGTCGCCGAGTTATATGCATGTTCAGCGGTCTGGAGTTTGGCTGTCCAATCCATCCCGTGCGGTTTGCATAACGTTCGAAGAAGTTGTCCGAGCGTCTGATTGGTCCGCTCGGTTTGGTCGTCAACTTGAGGGTCGGACGCCGCTGAAAGCTGGATCCGACTACTATAGCGAGTCATCGGTTCGCGCCAGAAACGGCAAGTGAATTGACCGTCTCTAACGCTTGTGATGGTTCTCAGTAAGCCGTGTAGTTGTACGACGTAATTTAGAAACAGACATGATGTACCTTCAGTGGTGACAGTATTGTCGTCGAGATAAAGTGAAACATTCTGGAAAACATGTCGACAACCACGAAGATTGTGTCATACCCCTCGGGTGTGACTGGTAATGGAGTGAGGAAATCCATGAAGATGCCGTGCCATGCAGAAGCGTGGCCGCAAGATCAGCTTTCTTCTAATCGTCGTTGACCCCAGCAACGGTGAAGTATACCTACAAGCTTGCCAGCCACATGCAAACCGTTGGTCCTTTGGGGTTTTTAGGGTCGAACGATTCGGGGCGGACTGGAAAAATCTTAGGTCTGCTTCTCTCAACAGGCACCACTTCTTGTGCTTCGCGTTGCGAAGAGCCTCCATCGCAACGCTAATTTTGTGGATCAGATGGTTGTTTTTCCCCTCGAGCACAGAGATATAGTTCGCCGGTTCCTTCTTGATTTGCGCATGTTTTCCGGTGCCACCTGTCATTACTACTACAGACGTCGAGGCTATTAGTAGGGGCTGCTGATTTACCGCCGTCAGATCCGTGGCCGGATTGGTCGACGGAGCCGTCGGGGTTGACCCAGCTACCGCATAGCCTGCCACGCTAGCGTTTGGTGCCGCTACAGGGTTCATGTGCATAGGCACGTTCAGCTCCTCCGTTGCCGAAGTCGTCGTCGAAGACCCGCTTCTGGCCGTTGGATGCGCTCACTTGCCTCATGTAGTTGTTGTGAAGTCTACAAAGTCTTGAAGTGCGAGATTCATTGATAGCTGGTGTGAGGTAGTCCTCAAGATGAGTAAAGTAGTTAGATGCCTCTCCAGCATCGTTGCGCTCTGAAACCAAGTGTTATACCAACGGGAGCGATGATGGTGATCAAGTATGAGTTGTGAGGATGAACACGGTTTGAGAATTTGGGACACTTGAGAAATTTATTATTCGCGATAAGTATGCTTCGATGACAAGTGTCGGAATGACCGAACACATGTATACAAGTGTCAAGTTACAAATGAGACGTAGTCGGAGTCGTTGGGTTGATCGTCGAGCGATGCATGTCAAGTCACGTGGTGAGTGGTCGGATCGAGGAGCTTCGCCAAGGAATCGGGAGGCTTCAAAGATCGACGGCGAAGATGTGAGATGCTTTTTTATAGATCTTCATATTTCTCCATGCGTCGAGAAGCCGACGAAAAGGTCGTGACACTTGTGTCCAAGATTCTCAAAACTGGTTGAAGTTGTCGGAATGTGCGAGAAGAATCACCGGAGGGCTAGGGCAGTTGACCGAATTTCCCTCGACCATCAGAGTGAGACTCGAGGCTCGATGCGCGATGGGCTATTTGTGTAATGACAGAAATGCCTACTCAGAAAGATTAGGGACACATGTACGTCTGGCACGTAACATAAACCACCGATCACATGTATACATAACAAGAACACAAATCAGGCATTGTCAGGTTCTTAGAATTCTAGGTCGAGTGAAGTGTGTACGATTGTGTCGTAAGTGGTCGCATTGTCAAGCTTCACCAAGAAGTCGTGCGGCTTTGAGATCTGTGCTGAATATTCGAAGAACTGGAAGTCGACCGAAAGATCTAATTACTTTGAGAAACTTAGTTCAATGATTCTTGAAGGTGAACCAAACTATTAGAAAGAATGAACAAGGAACATCCAGAGTCGGGGGCAGTTGTCCAAATGGCCCTCAACCATCGAAGCAAAAATCTAGAGTTTGTCACGTAGTGAGATGTTATGCACAAAAAAAAAAAAAACAAATGGCAAGGTTAAGGGACTCGTATATGTCTGGTAAACAGCCCTCCCCCTTTCAATTGCAATGTCCCAATGTGTTCGCTAGCGCAGGCCCGTGACGGCTATGATAATTGTCGATCAGATTATCAACATCTCAGAGGTTGTCATATGGTTCTCAGTTTTTATGCACAGCATCATAGCTGTACCACATGATAAGATATTATGTCATATTTTTATGATGTCGATGTTCGAGGATATCTTCGATGACGGAATCGGAGGTGGGGAAGAGATGTAATCGTCCGAGAATATTTAGTTGGGTTTCCAATACTGCTTAAGCTCACTAACGTGGAAGATCGCATGAAATGCCATGCCGCCAGGTAGGCAACGTTGAGCGTTGACTTGGATTTGCTTGCGGCCAATGCCAATCGGTCCAAACCATTGAAGATTCGGGTTTGCGAAGGTTTTTTCAAGCAGTTTGAATTTTTTGCCGAGCTGAGGACACAATCACCAATGCTAAATATTTCCTCACGGTGATGTCGGTCAATTGCTCACGTCATCGTCAGTTCAAGACCCTCTTTTTTAGGTTCTACCAAATTTTCTCCCAGACATCACAAAAGCCATGACAGTGGATGGCAATCGTGAGAATGTTGCGTTGAATGTGTAATCCTACCGGTGCTGCGTAATGTTTTTTGTAGAGCACTTCAAATGGGATTTTACCGGTTGCGGTAGAGGCACGTTTGGTGGTCGGGATTTTTGCGGTCGGATGTTTCCCGGTCGGTGGTCTTCTCCCTGAATCAATCACGTGGGGTTCCTAAAACGTGCGGAGGAATTTTTTTAGCATCTGACTGGCCCACTTGGTTTAACGATCAGGTTGAGGGTGGAACACCGTTGATGGCTAGACTATTGGACAAATGAATGGACAGTCTTTGTCGCTAGTGATGGTATATGGTACATTGTGCAACTTCATGACGTTGTGTAGAAGCAGGCGTGATGTCTTGTTGACGATCACAGTAGTCATAGTTACAAGGAAGCGAGGAACTTTTTAAAACATGTACAACACAACAAAGATTTCGTTGTCACACCTCTGACTAGTGGTGAGAAGTCTCATCACGAAGTCTATGCTGATGTTGACCCATGGCTCCATTGGAACGGGGAGAGGTTGGAGAATTTGCGACTACCTCATGTGACAACATTTTTTTTGCTGACAGATGTAACACGGTTCACTAAATTCTGCCACGTTACTCTCCATCTGGTTCCACTAGTAATAATCTGCCAATGTCTTCAGCGTTGTTTCATCTCCGAAATGTTCACCTGGACTAGTGTCGTGGCAGTCTTCGAAAAGCAAACGACGAAGTCCGTCGCTCGAAGGGAAGACCACATGACAAGTGAACCATCGTCCCGAATGGGGAGCGTCATACCAAAACATTACCTTGTCGTAACCTCCATTGTCCTCCTAGTTACGTATAAACAGTTGTGTACTTTAAGGTTCTAGGTCCAACTGACTTGTTGAGATCCCAACCAACAGTTTTTGGCTTTGAGAGGTATAGTTTATCGACCCAAATTTTGACACTCCATAACAGTGCATCAAATGGTGTATTTCTGCATCCTTGGATTTCTCAACAATCATACACGTGAATGCATGAAACTAGAGCCAACATATGCACTCATTTTTAAAAGTGAAAAGGCTAGATGTATTTCAACGAAATAGAGATGTTTTCGTGAATGTTTGATATTCACTTTTCTGTTTACTTCCCATTACACTTCCATGTACACAGTTTCAAGGACCAGGTAGTTGGTTATAATAGTGATGGTGCCGCTGTAGCAAGCCGTGGGAGTGCAAGCAAGGAGTGATGCGGTGCACCACACCATTACGGGGCAGCTGGAGGTGCATTCCAGATGGGTAGCTCATTAGCATCGACATAAAAGATGCCTGCAACACTCTTGAGCACGGTTCAATCTTTGAGGTACTGCATAGGTGTGGTTTGAGCAGCTGATGTCGGGGCAAGCATTGCTATATGACCAGCCATTGGACCTCTACTACTAGGAAGGCATTCAGCCCACTGTCCTTTAGTCAGCAAGGGGAGTCGGACAGGGGAACCCGATCAGCCCCCTCCTTGGAGTAGCAAGACGTGCTCGCTATATAAAAAAATGACGATGGTGAGGTGGTCAGATTGATCACCTAACTTGACGCCACCTACCTGTTGGAGCCACCAAAGGCGGTCATGTTGGGACTAAGGAGCTGAGAATTGCCTTCTTTTCCTGCCGATGAGGGCAGGGCGAGTACTTTCGGGATTGTCAAACATGACACAAACCAGAGTGGGGATGATGCTGCTAGGGCTACATTTGGATGAGAGAAGTTCTGTAGGAGACGCTAGAGATAGCGGTTTAGGTGGTGGATGTCACACTAGAGGGGATGGTGGAGTTTCTGTATCTACAGATGGCATTTGGCATCCTCCAAGAGTGTGCTGCTCGCCGCCTGCAACATTTGACCCGCCTCATGGCACCCTCGAAGGGGTGGTTAGAGCGCCTCCGTCATTTTCACGAGAGAATGGACTTGTGCCTTCAGTGGCTGCTACGTTTGGAGGAGGTGTGGAGGGGGTAAAAGGTGTGAGCTGTTGAGCATTCGGAGAGTCATGAACATCTCCTGTTGCAGTTGGAAGGGCTGGGCCTGATGGTGATGGACGACTTGGTCCCATTGTCATTCGTGTGAAATAGGTTGCAATCGTGGCAGACGTTGCGGCCACTTCTTTGATACTAGGGCAAGGGGGGAGGAGGGATAGAGGCAGATGAGGAGCAGACAGATTGGGGATGGGGGAGTCTTAAGGAGCTACAAGAGAGGCACTGAGGGGATTCGGAGAGGAGATGTATAGGAGAGTCCTTGGGCTGGTGGATTATGTGAGCGGCTGCATGAAACGTCTGTTCCATGACCTATCTAGAGCAGTACACAAGGTGGAGCTGTTGGCCCTCAAGAGCAGGGTGGAGGAGGAGCTGGAAGGAGAGGAGGCCTTACCGCACTTGCAATAATTGGCGTCGCTATGGGGGGAGTACAATGTGGACTGGTTGTTGGCGCATTCCCACTGCATCACGGACAGGTTGTACATGGCACCGGAGGATCGGAGAGTGTCCTGTAGGTGCAGGCTGGGCCTGTCCATCGTGCACGTGTGGTATACTCCATTTTCTAGGTGTAGGGAGTCGCTCTTCCTTGCATCAGCGGTCGAGCAGAGGTAAGCTCAACCGCAAGATGAATTTATGGAAAGCGCAAAAATCTCTGGATGCCCCTGAAACTCGGTTGAAGCCCCGAGTATGCCAGAAAAGATGGGCACCTTGTGACTATCAACCTTCTAAAGCGGTTTCTAACCAATAAGACTGTGCCTTCTCCCAAAGATGCAGGATTTGGCGATAGTATTCGGGTCTGATCTTCATCCTTTGATGACCCTACGTGGATGTATTTGTTTGTATGTATCGTCGGGTGTACAGTTCATAAGGATTCGGTAACTGGTGGTGATCCACGTTGATCGGGAAGACACGTATTCGCCAAGCCCATCACACGACAGCGTCACCCTCTTGTTTCATACACTTTGTTGGCCGTCGACCGTTGCCTGTCTGGCTGGAAAACCTACTTGTGTCCTTGAGAACCATGTGTCATAGTGTGCTCATTGTGATAAAAGACCTAGATTAGAACATGAATTACATGTTTGTTAAGTCTAATGTAGGTTCTATAACATCTGGTCTAGTTTGGCCGAATATGAGACTTCGCAAGTGCTCTCGCACCTTTTGTGGGCATAGGATGGGTTCGCCCACGCGCCCTGTTGAGTGCTAGCGAGCGCCACACACCGGCGGACGGGTGAGACACAAGTAGCAAGTCTCACCCATAACAGGGGGTTCCCTTGTTACTCATGGACTTGTAGTAAAAGTGTGTATTCGCCTTAGGATTTTGGAGATATCGTACTCCACACTCCATGAAACAAAGAGCCATGTGTCTCATTTTCAAATGAGACAAATGGCGGCATTCTCATGGTATTAGAGCACTCCTTTGGGCCTCAGAGGAATGAGAGCCAACCATAGGAGCTGAAGAGGGGGCTGGACGCCACTTGAACACCACGTCAGCTAGGGTCAACGGGCCATAGCAGGGCAGCAAAGTCAATCTAAGGCGTCGACCTAGCCCTAAGGTGGTATGTGATCCCTAGCAGGGCCTCGCGCATGCAACGAGAGCTTGCGACAAAGGACATCCAACAAAGGAAGGTTCCATGCTCTGCCAAATATCTCCCCAAGGTGTCCAACCACAAATGTAGGGATGGGTGAGGTACTGAGAATTGAAGGCATTGGGACTGTCATATTGCAAGCACCGGGAGGGGTCATGTGGCTGATTGGGATTTTGTATGTTCCTCAGTTGAAGGTAAACCTGCTGTCAGGGGGACAGTTTGATCAGCAATTGGGCATGTCAATGTTGACGCATGCAAAAACATGCATGCTTTTTGATGCATATGGTGCATTGCTGGCTGATGGGCCCTTGTGTGCCAACATGTTGTACTGCCTAAACCTGTTCCCTACACTGCCCTCCAACCATGCATGGACTCACATCATGACCAAAATAGACCCAAAACATGCTGAGATCATCCATAGAAGACTGGCTCACATCATCATCGTCATCGGTGACTGGTCACCGATTTTTTGCAACACTAACCTGCACATGGACTGGGCATTGACGACAATCCTTACGGCCTGAAAAATTCTGCTTGCTTGAACTACTAGGAAAGAAAGGCACACCGAAAGATTTTCCTTTCTTCACAATATGTCAATGAGGCATCCCTTGAGCTGATGCATGCGTACTTAATGGGACCCATGCGGTTCTCTCAGTATAGTACGTGTCTCTGTATTTTCTTACCTTCACAGGTGACTACAATAATTTTGGCTAGGCTTTCCTCCTCAAAACCAAAGCAGATGCACAATTGGCAATCATAGAATAAATTTCTCTTGCTGAGCAACAGATTGGGTGCTCTCTACACATCCTTCATACAGATAGGGGTGGGGAATTCCTAAGCCCACTCGAAACATACCTAAAAATCAAAGGCGTTGTCCATCAAACGACCGCACCCTATATACCTCAGCAAAATCTGGTGGCTGAGAGATGACACCAAACCTTGGCCGATGCCCTGTACACCCTAATTTTTTAGTCTGATCTAACCTTTGGATTCTGGAAGAAAGCTGTCAAATTTGTTACCTGGGTATAGAACAAGGTACCTCGAGGGCCTTTACCTAGGACTGTCAGTCCCTGGGAGAGATGGTTCAAGGAGAAGGCGAATTGGCACCCGGCACGGGTTTGGGACACACAGGCTTATGTGTGGTTTCATGACCCACAACGCAGACAGAAGCTGAGCCCACGGGGCATGTGGTGTGTGTTTGTCAAAGTCTCCCATGCCTGGAAGGCATGGAGGTTTGGAGACCCCATGCAACATGCATTCGTCGAGAGTCGAGATGCGCCCTTTCCAGAGCACATGCCATACAATGTGTTCAAGGGACTAAAGCATGCACCTGTGCTCACCGTCCCTGAATGATACCCAGCGTATATCAGTGAGCCCATTTTTGTTCCCACCACAAACCGAAGGTCACACCACCGTACAGAGGACACAAGGTCACGACCTAGGTCACACCAGTTCCTACCATTTTAATCACACCGACTGATCTTGCAAGGACCAGGGCAGACTCCTCAAGGTTCCCACGTGACCTAACCCTAATACATGACAATCTTATTCAGCCTGACCCGGTCCTTCGCTCAATCGGTAACATGGCCAGGGTGGATTACGGAGAGTTCTATCACACAGTTGGTCCCACACAACCTGTGGCTATCCACCGAGAACCTCTCACCTTCGAAGAGGCAAGGGGGTAATCAGAAGCAGCAGAGTGGGAGAAGGCTATGATCAATGAGATGAGCGCTCTTCTTGAGTATGAAGTTCATCAATTGGTTCCTCTTCCCCTCAACCGCAAGGCCATTGACTTAAAGTGGGTGTTTAAGTTAAACAAAATGTGGAGGGCCGGTTTGAGAAGTAAAACGCTCGATTGGTGGCCAAGGGTTTCCACCAAAGACCAGGGCAAGATTTTCCAGATACTTAGGCCCCAGTGGGCAAGTATACGTCAGGTTGCGTGCTGGTATGGGTTGTAGCACACAAAGACTGGGAAATACACCAAATGGATGTCAAGAGTGCATTTGTGAACAGACCACTGGGGGAGGAAATATACGTGGAACAGCCACCAGGGTTCACAAATGGGACACACAAAGTCTGGGTTTTGCTAAGTACACTGTAAGAACAAAAGATCAACCGAACACTTGAACTCGGAAGGTTTATGCAAATTCTATTCAACCCTTCTCGGTTCATCCGCTGGGTGAACGACATTCTGGTATAATTGGATACCTTACAGATTTATTCACCCTCTCTTCTCCTTATCCAAGAGACAGAAGCACTGCTCACATCACATCATCGCATGACCGACCTAGGAGAGACACACAACCTCCTAGGAATGACCACCACGCGCAACAGAGCTGCACGCACCTTGACACTAGACCAGGGACGGTTCATTCCCATCTAACAAAACAGTTCTCACACCTCGTACTGCATCTCCCCACGCAGCATTCATCCACGAGCCCAGACGTGTATGAACATGTTCTTGATCCTCACACTACTGACTATGGACCTGACATAGACCCTACACTGATCAGAAAGGTTACTCGCAGTCTCACTTATGTTCCCTCCACCACCCGACCGGATATTGCATGTGCAGTGAACACTCTTGCCTAATTCAGCCAGCAACCACGTAATGCACATAAAAAGGCTTTGCTGAAACTTTTGCGTTAGGTGTTTGACAGTGCATCCACGGGCCTCGTTTTCTCTCTTGGCACTGGTCCCTTGCTCATTGGGTATTCACATGACAAAAATGCACGCAGTCAGGGAGGTTGTGTCTTCCATCTATGGGACACCACTTTGTCATTGCGTAGTGCCAAACAGTCATGTGTTGCACGCAGTGTGGCTGAAGCAGAATGTATGGCCTTGGAAGAAGCTGCTTGCAAAGCAACTTTGCTGCGACGACTGTTGGGAGAGCTCGGCATGATTGT
>SZWC01009318.1:21683-72593 GCA_023375785.1 Penium margaritaceum | reverse complement strand
TTCAGTCAAAGATCTTCGATTCTGAACACATGCAAATCAGTCACACATACAAATGTAAAAGAGTCACACATATACAAAACAGTCACACACACACACACACACACACACACACTCTCTCTCTCTCTCTCTCTCTCTCTCTCTCTCTCTCTCTCTCTCTCTCTCTCTCTCTCTCTCTCTCTCACATCTGTGACATGTTACGTGATGGAATGTGGAGGATGGTGAAGATGGAGGGTGTTGGAGGTGGAAGGTGATGAGGTAGTTGTAGACATAGATTTGTGATCCGATACAATTATGTGTGCAGTGATTTGTATGAAGTCTTAGCACATGACAAGTGGAGGTGGAGGGAGGTGGAGATGGAGGGTGTTGGATCTGGAGGGTGGTGGATACAGATGGAGGCGTAGGCATAGATATCAAATACAATGTGATGCTTGTGCTGTGATGTAAAGGACGGTATAGTACATGGGATGTCGAGGTGGAGGGTGGTGGAGGTGAAAGTGGAGGTGGAGGTGGAGGGAGGTGGAGGTTGGTAGAAGTGGAGGAGGAGGTGGTGGTGGAGGTGGAGGTGGAGGTGGAGGTGGAGATGGAGGTGGAGGAGGAGGTGGAGGTGGAAGTGAAATTGGTTGGTATTAGTGTTGGTGCAAGTGTTCATGTAGATGTCATTGTGTACCATTCTATTCCATTCTGTTTTTTGTCATTTTGTTTTCATTTGTTGCCTTTTTGTTTTCATTCGCTGATTTTTTGTTATGTTTCAATCTTTCAACAACATGCACAACAATTCAAGCCTTTTCAGACTATTTCAAAGTTACGGTTCAAGCCTTTTCAGGCTATTTCAAAGTTACAATTGAAGCCTACTCAGGCCATCTCAAAGTTCTATCAATTGTTCAAGAGCTTCACATGATTCTGCGATGATCTAAAGTTCAGCATTCGTCAACCACATTTAACAACAATATCATGTCCCCAGAAAAATCATTGAATGCAGATCGACAGTCGAAGAATGTTTGACAGCTTTAAGCAGATTGCAGACTTGTGCAGACCAAAGTCAAGCTTCTTCTCGAGCGTGTTTTTGACTTGGATGGTTGGCCACTGCGATCCACACATATGAAGATCATACCATTGACAAATGAAGATGAAATCCCAAGCTTTGATGGTGCGAACAGCAAAAGCACTCATGTTGAACTCAGTCACAATGCAAAGCAATGTAGATATGCGTTACGATGGACAGGTCTGCTTCATAACCATTCCACAAGGTCTAGAAGACAAAGCATGATTCGTCTTTCATAGAGGGCCACTTTCTCTTCAACTTGCAAATGATTGCCACCATTCACAATGGCAGTGAGCAGCGACCACAAAGTACATTGTGCATCAGAGCACTTTTGCACAATGTTTGTGAGTAGAATGTGAGATAGGGTCAATAGCGCGTGGCGTTGGGGTACAATGGGGAGCTACCCATCCAGAGTGTGTCATTGTACCACGGTTGGGCCGGTGAACCTGCGAAAGATCAATACAGTCTTGGTTCTTGTGACGGACTTGTGAAGTTTGCATATGTAGCGTCAAAATGTTCTTTATCAATTTTCGTGCTTTTTTTTTCTTCTTTCTAGGCATGTCGTGACTCGTTCGTCGTGGTACAAGTAATACTTTCTGGTGTCAGCTTAGTCGCACTGTGCATAGGTGTCATTTTCACGGGCATTTATGCATCGCACACTCGCCACAACTCTTTGGTATAGAACAACAGTTGCACAAGCCCTCGACAGAGTTGACAAGACGGTCATGCCTTCGTATTGACAAAGTGAAATTCATGCAACGACCGCCATTGATGGACACGTCACGACAACGTTCTGCCTCTTCCACAAGGTACATTGTGCATCAGAGCACTTTTGCACGTTGTTTGTGAGTAAGATGTGAGATAGGGTCGATAGCGCGTGGCGTTGGGGTACAATGAGGAGCTACCCATCCAGAGTGTGTCATTGTACCACGGTTGGGCCGGTGAACCTGCGGAGAATCACCGCAGTCTTGGTTCTTGTAACAGGCTTGTGAATTCTACATCCGTAGCGTCACAATGTTGTTCATCGATGGCCGCGCTTTTTCTTTTTTTCTCTTTCTAGGCATGCCGTGACTCATTCGTCGTTGTACAAGTAATATGTCGTGGTGTCAGCATAGTCACACAGTGCATAGATGTCGTTTTCATGGGCATTTATGCATTGCACACTCGCCACAACTCTTTGGCATGGAAGAACAGTTGCAAGGACCCTTGACAAAGTTGAAAAAATGTTCATGCATTTGTATCGTACAAAGTGAAAGTCATGCAACGACTGCCATCGATGGACACACGTGAAGAAAACGTTATACCTTTTCAATAAGGTACGTTGTGTATCAGAGCACTTTTGCACATTCTTTGTGAGTATAATGTGAGACATGGTTGACAGCGCGTGGCGTTGGGGTACAATGGGGAGCTACCCATCCAGAGTGTGTCATGGTACCACGGTTGGGCCGGTGAACCTGCGGAGGATCAACGAAGTCTTGGTTCTTGCAACAGTCTTGTGAAGTATGCATCCGTAGCATCGCAATGTTCTTCATCGATGGCCGTGTTTTCTTTCTCTTTCTAGGCATGCCATGACGCGTTTGTCGTGGTACAAGTAATACATCGTGGTGTCAGCTTAGTTGCACTATGCATAGGTGTCCTTCTTACGCGCATTTATGCATCACACACTTGCCACAACTCTACGGTATGGAACAACAGTTGCAAGGATCCTCGACAAAGTTGACAAGACAGTCATGCATTTGTATTGTACAAAGTGAAAGTCGTGCAACGACCGCCATCAATGGACACGTGATGACAGCTTTCTGCCTCTTCCACAAGGAACATTGTGCATCAGAGCACTCTTGCACAGTGTTTGTGAGTAGAATGTGAGACAGGATTGATAGCGCGTGGCGTTGGGGTACAATGGGGAGCTACCCATCCAAAGTGTGTCATTGTACCACGGTTGGGCCAGTGAGCCTGCGGAGAATCAATGCAGTCTTGGTTCTTGTAACGGGCTTGTGAAGTCTGCATCCGTAGCATCGCAATGTTCTTCATCGATGGCCGTGCTTTTTTTTTTCTTGTTCTAGACATGCCGTGACTCGTTTGTCGTGGTACAAGTAATACGTCGTGGTGTCAGCTTAGTCGCACTTTGCACATGTGTCGTTTTCACTGGCATTTATGCATCGCACACTTGTCACAATTCTTCGGTATGGACCAATAGTTGCAAGGATCCTCGACAAATTTGACAAGACGGTCATGCATTTGTATTGTACAAAGTAAAATTTGTGTAAAGACCACCATCAATGGACACCTGACGGCAATGCTATGCCTCTTCCACAAGGTACATTGTGCATTAGAGCACTTTTGCACAGTGTTTGTGAGTAGAATGTGAGATAGGGTCGATAGCGCATGGCGTTGGGGTACAATGGGGAGCTACCCATCCACAGCGTGTCATTGTACCACGGTTGGGCCGGTGAACCTGCGGAAGATCAACACAGTCTTGGTTCTTGTGACGAGCTTGTGAAGTCTGCATCCGTAGCATCGCAATGCTCTTCATCGATGGCCGTGTTTTTTTTCTCTTTCTAGGCATGCCCTGACTCGTTTGTCGTGGTACAAGTAACACATCATGGTGTCAGTTTAGTTGCACTGTACATAGGTGTAGTTTTTACTGGCATTTATGCATCAAACACTTGCCACAATTCTTTGGTATGGAACAATAGTTGCAAGGATCCTCGACAAAGTTGACAAGACAGTCATGCATTTGTATCTTGCAAAGTGAAAGTCGTACAAAGACTGCCATCAATGGGCACGTGACGACAACGTTGTGCCTCTTCCACAATGTACATTGTGCATTAGAGCACTTTTGGACAGTGTTTGTGAGTAGAATGTGAGATAGGGTCGATAGCGCGTGGCGTTGGGGTACAATGGGGAGCTACCCATCTAGAGTGTGTCATTGTACCATGGTTGGGCCGGTGAACCTACGGAAGATAAACACAGTCTTGGTTCTTGTGACGGGCTTGTGAAGTCTGCATCCGTAGCGTTGCAAAGTTCTTCATTGATGGCCATGCTTTTTTTTTCTTTTCTCTTTCTAGGCATGCCGTGACTCGTTTGTCGTGGTACAGGTAACACATCGTGGTGTCAGCTTTGTCGCACTGTGCATAGGTGTCGTTTGCACGGGTATTCATGCATCGCACACTTGCCACAACTCTTTGGTATGGAACAACAGTTGTAAGGGCCCTCAACAAAGCTGACAAGACGGCCATGCATTTGTATCGTACAAAGTGAAAGTCGTGCAATGACTGCCATCAATGGACACGTGACAACATTATTTTGCCTCTTCCACAAGGTAAATTGTGCATCAGAGTACTTTTGCACAGTGTTTGTCAGTAGAATGTGAGATAGGGTCGATAATGCGTGGCGTTGGGGTACTATGGCGAGCTACCCATCCAGAGTGTGTCATTGTACCACGGTTGGGCTGGTGAACCTGCGGAGGATCAACACATTCTTGGTTCTTAAAACGGGTTTTTGAAGTCTGCATCCGTACCGTCACAATGTTCTTCATCGATGGCCGTGTTTTTTTTTCTCTTTCTAGGCATGCCGTGACTCGTTCGTCATGGTACAAGTGATACGTCGTGGTGTCTGCTTAGTCACACTGTGCATATGTGTCATTTTCACGGGCATTCATTTATGCATCACACACACGCCACAACTCTTTGGTATGGAACAACAGTTTTATGAATCCTTGACAATGTCGACAGGTAAGCAAGGTAAGGAGGTAAGTGTAATGTACCATCAGTCTTTTCCTGTCGGGATGATGCAAGGAGACATCATTTCCGAACAACCCATCAGAGGTTGACTTGGAGCTAAACTGCTCCATCTTGTACGCACCATATGGGTGACACAGATCCATAACATAGGTACACACTTAAATGAATACACGAACCAATAGCAGATAGAAAGATAACGAGGTAGTGAGGTAAAAATGTAGATAGGTAGATAGGTAGGGAGGTAGTTCAAGTTTTTGGTAGTGCAGGGGAAATGCTGCCATATTTTTCTCAAGGTGGCATGCATTACATGCACAAGAATAGTGATCCAAAGGGGTGAAAAGGTATAGATGTAGGCAGGTAGAAAGGTAGTTAAAGTGATCCAGGTGTAGGGAAAATGCTGTTGAAATTTATGTGGCGTATTTGTGTTAGAGTTACACAAATAACAAAGTAGACAGGTACGAAGGTAGACATGTAGAGAAATGCATAAAGTGTTCCAGGTGTAGGAGAAATGCTGCCCAGATTTTTTTGAGGTAGCATTAGTTAAAGGCACACAGGTTACAACGTACACAACTCAAAATCTACACAGGTAAACAGGTAAAGGGTACTGAATATCTATAGCCATTGGGGAAACACTGTGAAAACATTCTCGAGCTACATAGATAGAAGATGTCTTCGTATACAAAGTGAATTGTTGTCAGAGTAGTCCAGCTACATTGCACTTGGTTCCAAAATGTCCACAGGAAATCCCCCACAAAAGGTTGCCAGAAATATGTTTTTTTTCACCGAAAATGTCCACATGAATAGCAATGTATTCCTCCAATGGTAGATAGACGTCCAACTAACGCCTTCACATCTTCTATACCATTGTCATACCTTACTACATTGCATTCCTAACCTGGGTACATTACTACATTGCATTCCCAACCTGGGTACATCGTATGCCTTTTTTCCATTCGCTATCTGAGCTCAAACGACCCAACCATACATTAAGCGAAAGATATCTAGATGTAGCGACGAGGACCATGAAAGTGAACTACTTTCTATATACCCGGAAAGAGGAAGAAAAGTGATTGAATTCATTCCACATTAATCGTACCACACAATATGTTTATGATGTACACAGAGGCGTTAATTATACGTTTTGATACACAAATTACATTAGTCCACTGCAAACCAGCATTCCCGTTTTTTCCCATCTATTTACACCCTTCGTTCATCATGTACATGACCACTTTCCGTTTTTGACCCGCAAACACCACACAAGGGCGTTCCGTCCGTCCTCAGAAGTCCGATCGGCCGTCCGCGAAGAAATTCCTGCGGAAGGACCAATCATAAAGTCGGATTTTTCTCAAGAAAAGTGATTGCAATAAGGTTACTATGTAACCCACAAAACGTGTTGTGCAGAAACTCCTGCCCTCGCTATCGAGACCCGCTAAGCAAGAGACAAGCTTCGCACCGAGTTTCGGTTCGCAAAGGCCTAGGAATCATAAATGCATGAGTCACGACCAAAGGGCGGCGTGGGCTCCGCGAAAGGACAATATACTCGAAAAACGGGCCTTAGATGAAAAAGTCTGCTTTCCGATTGATTGCAGTTTTCTTCTACGGATATGACGTTACCCAAACAATGGGAGTCATGCCCCACATGAAAAAAAAACCGCCAAATTGGAAGGAATGGATGGGTGGCATTTGATAAATTGGTTTTTTTTCACTTCTTTTGGTGGATTCAACAAGGGCTGCGAGTTTTGATTCTATATGATGACAACTGCTTTTCGGATACCTCAAATACATGGTTGTTTTTCATGATTTCTTATAATGAATGTCTCGAAAAGGAAAGAAAAGGATGCAAGGGGCCTAGATGTGCTTTACCCATTGTCTACATGTATAAACTCCATCTTACCTATTTTTCTCAAGAAATGAATCCCATCCCCAGTGTGCCATGTTTCAAAATGGCTTAGCCACCTTTATTCAATCTCAAGTTATCATTTTTACTGTGTCCATCAACTAGCACGACCACGCATTACACTAGTTTATTGTAAATAGACTCAAAACATGCACAAAGGATTAGTTGTTGGTCCTTAAAGTTTTCCAATGAAGATTTTATGAAAGCAGAACTAAAACAGGATAGCCTTGTCTATTGTGCAACATTATGTGAAGTTTTATTGTGTTGGCCACTATATTTTTTCAATGATAAAGTTGACCCCTAATTTTTAATCAATTTTATTGTAACAGTCCAATTTTGTAGTACAATATTGAGCTATAATCATATTGTTTATACAATTTTTTAAGTGTATGAGGCTGGTCTCTTTGTTTCTTTGCTGTTGATGTTAGCAGTGACGTCAACCTATGACGACTGGCGTCAGCAACTACTGCCGTGTTATCTGCTACTGCTGCTGCTATAGATTTTCTCCCCCCTTCCCCCCTTTTCTTGTTGATGATGTCAACAGTGACATCAGCGGCTGGATGCTGACGTCAGCAACGGCCGTTGTTAGGGCCGCTACTACACAACTGCAGCAGCTGCTGTTGTTGATGCCGCTGCTGCTATTGTTGATGATGCTGCTACTATTGTTGCTACCGCTGCCGCTGCTTGTCGATGCTACTGCTTTGTGCTGCTATTGCTACGGCTGCTGCTGCTCCTGCTGTTGCTGCCGTTGCAGCTACTACTGTTGCTGCTGCTACTACTACTGCTACGGCTGTTGTGGTAGCACCAACTGCTACCGCTGCTGCTACTGCTGCTATAGCTACTGCTGCATTTGCTGCTACTACTACTGCCATTGCTGCTGCTGCTGCTGTTGCTCCTACTACGTGCTGCTGTCACTTCTGCTGCGTATTGCTACGGCTACTATGGCTGTTGCAGCAGCTATGGCAGCTGCTGCTGGGGTGGGGGAATTGTTTTTTCTTGTTTTTTTTCTTCTTTTTGTCTGGCACAGCAAGCTTTGCTGCTTGCTATGGGCAATGGGCTGCGAGCAGCAAGCTAGCTACTCGTTGCCCGCAGTCCGCTGCTTGCAGCGAGCAACGGGCTCGCTGCTTGCAGGCCGCCGCTCGCAGTGAGTAGTAGGCTGCGAGTAGCAACAGCTGTTGCTGGTTGCTGCTTGCTACTACTGCTACTGCTACAGCCGGCCGCCGCTGTTGCTTGCTACTGTGGCTGCTACAGCTTGTTGCTGTTGCTGCTCGTTGTCGTTGCTGCTGCTACTCGCCACCGCTACTACTGCTCCTACGAGCTACTGTTGCTGGCTGCCGTAGCTGCTTGCTACTGCGGGCTGCTGCTGTTGCTGCGAGCTACTGCTAGCTGCTGCTGGTGCCGGATGCTGCTACTACTGCGAGCTGTTGCTGCGGCCTGCTGCGAGCTGCTGCTGCTGCCGGCTGCTACTGCTGCATGCAGTTGCTGCTGGTTGCTGCTGCCACTACTTGCTGGTGTTGGCTGCCGTTGCTGCTGCTGCTCGCTGGTGCCAGTGACTACACCATGGTGACTTTGCCATGTGCGTCATCTCTTGCAAGTTTTAGACGCGACCTGTTGCTCGCCTCCTCGCGTGACGCGTGGGGGTCAGTGCTGCCAGAAGAAATCCGGCAGCATTTCCCCTAGCCCAGTAGCCGTGGCAAAAATTCTGACACCGCCACCAGGGCGGTCAATGCTGCTGAAAAATCCGATAGCATTTCCCCTGCACTGACGCGTATGGGGGTCAGTCGGCGTTATCTGGCACCAATACGCTAGTCCTCTGCTGCTACTGCTACGCTCTGGCTTTGATACCAAAAAGGAAAAGCTAGGCAGCAGGTTGGGGCAGCAACGTTGTTGATGCAACGTGTGGGCTTCCACGCTCGTTGCTTAAGTCTGCTGCCCCCTCAGTCTGCTGCTCTAGAGTCTAAGTCTGGAAGCTTTGGGTTTGTTACTCAGAAACGCGCGCGCCAGTGTTAGCGCCAGAAAGCAGCTGAAAGCTGAAAGTGACTGATTAGGAATGAAGAATGAGCAACAATGGGAGGCACCTCCAATTTCTAGCTCCACCCCAGCTCTGTAGAACTTGTTACTCAGCTAACCAGCCCATCAGAAAAAAGTCCTACACCTATTTTCTGGCAGGCAGGGTTTTCTCGGTGAGCCCTGCCCGACGGCTCACAGCCCAAAACACAGGCGTCATCCGTTTTTCTTAAAAACTGGACCATATTAAGATACCGACATTGCAAACGCAGTCGTGCGGTCAGAATTGGCTAGGAAAATAGAAGCAAAGAGTTATGGCTGCCTGAACATAGGTAGTGCCTATGATTGTCCATGTGAGAAGATGCGTGGAAGCTTCCTAGCGACACAGCCGCCAACTAGGAGTCAGTGCCTGGTCAGACGGTGACGACATTCACAAGTCATGCACACAAGGGCAAAGGTCTGGATGGCAGACACAAGGCAAAGTGTCAGAATGCTTCAATAGCATTTGCAGAGAGACATGAAAAATAACAGGTCCATGACATAAGTACCTGTCGCGGCGCACGGCGGGTGTTGCACGCGGCATTGCAAGATCTGTCCTAAACCTTGCCCAAAACCACTGTTTTGGCCGTAACTCTGTGTAGACATATCAGAACGCTACCCCATCTGAACCTAGATGTGCAGAATGAAAACCCGGATGCTATGACTACATGCATCTGGCATCAAACGGTGGACACAAAATACAAAAACATGCAAATCGGGCCCACGGCCAGTCCACTGATAAACTCCTGTGTGCTACAGAAAAACTACTGGAGGTCCCGGGTAGCGTCCAAAAGCTCTGGAACGGTCGTCGGTCAGCTCCAGGCTGGTTGTCTGCCACCACATGACGCATCAGTGCCACCAGGGTCCGCATCAGGGATCTGCATGAGTATGGACACGGCCGAATGGTCACAGTAAACTTTACCGGCCGACCGGAACGTCACAAATCACAACACTCCCCCATGATCCGATGGTACGCGTGTCCAAACGCGTGCAGTACTAAGACAAGTACAACAACTGGTACAACGAAAAATGTCACACGAACACAGTTACATCCCACATTCAACCACTCTCCGGCAAGGGGCAAAGTCCAACAGAACGAATGGCCACTAGAAACTTTCCGCGTGCTAGTGCTTTCGTCAAGAATTCAACATGTTGCATGTCAGTGCCGACCTAAATGACGGAGATCACATGGCACTCAACCAGATCATGCACAAAGTGATGCTCAACTGCAATGTGCTTCGTACAAGCATGGAAGACACCAGAGTTCTTCGCAATGGCAAGAGTACTCTGGTTGTCGCAATGAAGCACAATGGCGGGTACTGACTGGCCAAGTTCAAGAAACAGGTGCTGCAGCCATACCGCCTCAGCAGCCCCTGCACCCAGAGCAACGTACTCTGCCTCTGATGAGCTACGTGCAATGGAGCCCTGCATCCCGCTCCGCGAGGACACAACGGTCCCACCGAGAAGGAAGACGTAACCTGTGCGACTGGGTCCATCTGGGCTCCAGGCCTACTCGCTGTCGGCGTAGCCATCAAGGACCACCGAACACTACCGGCGAAAGCAGAGTCCGAGGTACGGTGTGGAGACCACGTACCGCACCACTCGCACAGCCGCGTGAAGGGCTCTAGCACATGGAGCCTGCAAAAACTAGGCAAGGAGGTTGACGAAAAATACGATGTTAGGACGTGTGGTAGTGGCCAGGTACATGAGAGATCCGATGAGAAGGAGGTACAGGGTCACATCCACTGTCTCCCCTAGCTGTGTGGGATCGTCCACCTTCAGGGCATCCTGCCGGTCAGGCATGAGAGGTGTGGAAGCCGTGGGCACTACGCCAAGATCGTTGAAGCGCTCCCCCACAACACATGCGTATGGGGCCTGATGCAGCAGTAGAGTACGACGTTTGCTATCTCGCACGATCTCCATGCCAAGAAACACAAATGCAAGACAAAGGTCCTTCATGGTGTAGGTAGTCTGGAAGACAACCTTGGCCTGCTTCATGACCTCCAGTGAAGGAGACGCGGTGAGAAGGTCATCGACATAGACCAGGATGGCGGTGAATCGCTCAAGCATTTGTCGGATGAAGAGGGAGGGATCTGCCTCGCTCTGTACATATCTCGCACGAGTCAGGGTGCCAGTGATCTCCTAGTTCCAACACCGAGGAGACTGCTTGAGGCCGTACAAGGACTTGCGCAAGCGCTAGACCTTGTCACCATCCTCAAAGTCGGGTGGCTGAGCCACGTAAATCTCCTCATCCAGAGATACATGGAGGAACACATTGTTCACATCCATCGGGTACAGTTCCTAGTCATGCTGAGCCACTACACTGAACAGAGCTTGAGCTGAGGTCATGCGGCCGACAGGGGCAAAGGTGTAAGCATAATCGATGATCTCAATATGAGAGTACCCCTTGATGACCAAGTGAGCCTTGTGGTGTTCCAGTGAGCCATCCGGCTTCACTTTCTTGCAAAAGACCCGCTCGACCTGAATAGCCTTCCTCCCAGGTGGAAAGTCGATTAGCTCGTTGCACCGGATCAGGCGCCATGGAGGGAGAGCTCTATGTGGCAAGAGCACACGCCTTAGTGCTAGGTCTGACGACCAGAAGGTCCGTTGCTGCATCACAAGCAACGTGAAACTCGCGAGTGACGAGGTTGTGCCCTACGGGACACGCTAGATGTACCTCTATATGCTCAGTGCGGACACTTAGGCCTAGGGCCTTTGTGCCGGGATCACCACTCGCGATGCTGCGAGCGGAGTGCCTGGGTGCGGGACCAGACACTTGCTGAGCTCCGGAGTCTGATGGTCGAAGACGACCGCCAGGCTCACGGGAGTAACCCGGGCTCAAGGAGCGCACCTCAAGCTCAGGAACGGGCACAATCGCAGCAGGGGAGGGCTGAGGCAAGGGAGCTGTTGATGCCATGCCAGGAGATGCGGGTATGGGCGACATGGGACTCGGTATGATAATAGGAGCAAGTGAGGCAGGTCCACACACAGAGGCAGGACTGTCGGCGGCCACAGGTACGGTCACAGAAGTACACACAGGTACAGAATCATGGATACTTGTGGGGTGCGAGGGGACAGGGGCAGAAGCCGGCGGTGCTAGAGTGATCTCTGGACCGACAACAATGATCGTTGGGTCATCAAGAGTCGGAGAAGTGGAGGGAGCTCAAACAGGCACAACAGCCTGGCAAGCGGTACTCGCAGACACAGACTCCCCCATCCGTCGAGAAACCTCACATGTGGGAACATGTGTGACAGAAAACGACGTGATCAAAGTCAGATCACGGTAGGTGAGGGACTCAAAGAAGAGCGCGTCGCATGACTCTACAATGCGACGACGAGCATGGTCCCAAAAATTCCATGCCTTCAACCACGGGGAGATGGCGACAAAGACGCACAAGCGACCCAGTGGTGAGACCTTGGACCCTTGCTGGTCCTTGGTATACCACACAGATTCCAAGGATCCCCAGATGCAAGCGAGGCGCAAGTCGGCACGGTGGCCAAATCAGAGCTCATACGGTGTGACGTGGGCCGGAAGAGGACCGTGCGGGAGGCGGTTCCAGACCCAAGTCATGTAGGCGAAGCCTTCAAAAGCGAAGGACTCTAGAAGACCGTACTGAGACCGCATAGCGCGAACCGCATCCTCCATGGTGCGGTTCCAATGCTCAGAAACATCGTTATGCTGAGGAGTAGCAGGAGCGGAGACCTGGTGAAGAATCTTGTGCTTGGCGAATAAGCTGTCCATCTCGCCAAGAAACTCGCCACCGCGATCCAAGCGGAAGGTGTGCAGCGTGTGGCGGGACTGACGCTCAGCCATCACTAGCCAGAGGTGAACCGCAAGAGCGGCGTCACTCTTCTAGCGCAGTCTATAAACCCACCGCATCCAGGTGAAGTCATCACTCAGGGTCAAGACGTATCGATCCCGATCAGACAGAGACTCGACAGGTAGCGGACCAAGAATGCCCAAATGGACTAACTCAAGAGGGCGAAGTGCGCATGAATGGGAGTCAGGGTAGGTGCAACGATGCATCTTACCCTGAGCATAGAATAGATAGTTGGTCTTGGGCGACTTCTCGAAAGAAGCCGCATCAAGACCGAGAGTGGGCTGTGTCCGAGTGAGCTTCGACACAGTGTCAAAGCCTACATGACACAGACGGCGATGAAGCAATTGCTGGTGCTCAGGAGACAGAACACTGGTGAAGAAAACACGAGCGGAAGAGGAGGGAGAGCAAGGAGCAGAAGTCCGAGAGACACGATACAGGTAATCCACAATAGGGGCATGAAGAACAACGCTACGAGTGTCAAGAACATTCACAATCGCGGAGTCTGCAGTGTGCTCCACAGAGAGTCCCATCAGTGTGCAAGCACGTACAGAAAGGAAACTAAGCTCAAGGTCAGGCATAAAGAGCACCTATAAAAGATACAGGGGGTCAGACAGACCATCAAAACGTACTACTCCAACATCCTGGACTGGCAAGGACTGACCAGAGCCTGTGCGGACGAAACGAACAGACACAAGAGGGCCGAGAACAACGAAATCACTACGACGACAGGTCATGTGATGAGTGGCACAGGAGTCGATGATCGAGGTGCCATTGGAATCACAACTAGAGGACGTCACTGTACAACAGGCAATGGAACACTTGGCCTCAGACGGACGCTAGGTAGCAGGTGGGGAGGAACAACGAAGGGCACAAAGGTGAGACTAATGAATCCAATCCATACAGTCAGGCCCATCGTCATCACATGCCGACTGTGCCCCCCCTCCCACACGAGTCATCCCGAGCCACAAGAACAAATGAACAGACAGTTTGTGAACCACCCAGCTGTGACAACACACTCGCACCTCCGTGAAAGCAAAGCGCCAAAAGGTGTCGAAGCTCGGCGATTGGTGCGGTCACGTGGGTCTGGGTCGCCGCCGACCGCCGGTGGTGAGGCGGGAACTGCTGCGGTCGTGGTCGCCACACGCCCGGAGGATGTGCTACTCGACATAGACCATAGTGCGTGTGTAGCCCGGAGTCCGCGAGTAATCCACGCCCAGTCGAGCGGCTGCTGGCACTTGGTGTAGCGATGGACGCCTCCACGATTGTAGTAGTGAATGGAGCGTTCACTGCTACTGCCCGATGACGGCTGCTACTGCAATTACTGCTGGCTCGAGCCGCGCCTCCGTCGCCCTATCTTCCCCTATGATGCTACCGTGACACCTTGTGTCTAAGTCGGTGTAATTGGGGTGGAAGGGGAGGAGGATGACGTGATAGAGGATGGAGGAGTCTGTAGGAGGGGCGTCGGTGGTGATGCAATGATTGCGGCGGCAAAGGAGGTCTCCTGATGAGCCACGGCTGCCTCACGGGCAAAAGTCACTTGGAGGAAGAGCTGTTGCACCCAGGGAAGAAGCTACAGTGAAGCCAAAAAAGGCTCAAGCACGGCGTCGCTCTACCTTGTGAAGATATCTGTGTGCTCAAGGCAAACCCCGAGCATGATCGTGTGGAGCGCCCATAGCTGTGTACCTCGTGAGGTCCCAAGGCGAGTGTAAATGCGCATGGCGCATCGTCAGCGGTCGACTGTAGGCTCGGCAGGCCCCTGACAAAGGTAGTGAAAGGCACGGATATGCGCGGCGTGGGTGGCGTGCGTCTCTGCAGCAAACAGGGACAATGCTAGGTCCCAGCCTTCGCATGGATCAGCGCCGGTGCCTGTGCCCGCCTCGCAAAGGAACGAGCGGAAGTCGACGACGGTCTCGCGCAACATGGCGTAGAGAAGTCCACGCATCGTCCTAGCCGCTGTCAGCACCTGAGCTTGGTCCGTAGTCTGATACGGACTGTGGTAGTAGGGCCACACGCCCTCTGAAGTGGCCCAGACCTGAAAGAGGATCTACCAGTAGTCAAAGCCGTCCTTGCTGACATAACGTGGGGGCGGCGTCTCGAAGTCCTTGGGTTGCCGCTTCGTAGGGAGAGCAACCACAGGCTGGGAAGGACGGGAGATGGGAAAGACGCGGGGAAGAGGGAAGTCGCTTGGGTGGAGGTTAGGTGATGATCAAAACTCCAGAAAGTGGGATGTGTGTGGGGGCCAAGAGCTCGTCTGAAGCTGGCGGAGACGATCCTGAAGCCCACGAATCTCGCGCTCAGGGGAGTCGCCCACCATGCCAGGCATGTCTGGATCCTTGTCCCAAGGATCAAGAGGTGGCGGGTCGGCTCCAGCTGCTGCCTCTGCTACTAGAGCTGACGGTTGTGTAGAGGGTGCGACCCCGGTTGCTCCCTCAAAAGTCTGTCGTGGAGTCGTGCAATGTCCTCGAAGAAGCTCGGTGAGTGTATGGATGGTGTCAGTCTTCTCCCGTTGTAGGCGACACATCTCGTCCTACTCGCTCCACATGTACTCAATAGCCTGCGAGCGTGGGCTCATGACCCCTCAGGAGGAAGAACAGGGATCTAGTACCCTTTTTCCCTTCTCGCCGGACAGAGCCATGGCGTCGTTCATTATGGGCCGAGACATCAACGTGGTCTAATTGCAGAAACATGAGGGTTTCTCAAAGAGTTGAAACGCTGGCAACTTTTGACCCTCCGACCGAAATTTCACCAAGGCAAGTGCTGACGTCAGTAGGAAGTTACTGACGTCAGCAAGACTTGATGACGTCAGCAAGGAAAAGTGCTGATGTCAGCTTGCCTCCCTATTTTTTTGTCAACCTTCGCACTTTCTTTGCTCCTGCTGTGCTGCTGCCGCCGCGCGCTGCTGTTGCCACCGCGCTCTGTTACCACCGCTGCTACCACCCTGCTGTTGCTGCTGCTCAGTGCTGCTGTTGTTGCATGTGCCAGTGTCTACAGCTGTCGACGACTGCAGTCTACTGCAGCTGTCACCTGCTGCCACTAGCAGCTGCTACTGATGCAATCTCACCTAGTGATGGTGAGTGATGTCCACGGCAATCCACTGTTGTCGTCGATAGCTCCCTGTGCATCTACTACAGCGGTGACTCTCAATGCTGCTACTGTACTGTGTCTCTTTTGCGCATCTCGGTGAGAACTATCTCACTGCTCTGATACCAAGAGAAGATGTGTGGAAGCCTCCTAGCGACAGAGCCGTTGACTAGGCGTCAGTGCCTGGTCAGATGGTGATGACAGTCACAAGTCGTGCACACAACGGCAAGGGTCTAGCTAGGAGACACAAGGCAAAGTGTCAGAATGCTTCAATAGTATTTGCAGAGAGAAATGACAAATGACAGGTCCATGACAACAGTACTTGCCACGGCGCACGGCGGGTGTTGCACGCAGCAGTGCAAGATCTGTCCTAAAACTGGCCCAAAACCACTGTTTTGGTCGTAACTCTGTGCTGACATATCAGAACTCTACGCCGTCTAAACCTAGACGTGCAAAATCTAAAGCCAGATGCTACGACTGGTCACATGCATGCATCCGGCATCAAACGGTGGATACACAATACAAAAACATGTTAATTGGGCCCACGGCCATGTTGGTTATGGTCTTGACACACGCAAGTGCCCTCTTGTCTCTACCCACACACACACCTCACCACTGTAGGTGATTGATCTTGACTGAGGCTTTCCGGTGCAAGACTATGACGCAGCATGTGGCACACAGTGGTTTTGACACCATCAAGTTACAGAGTGGTGGCCACAGCACCAATGTTGTCCTCACGACAAGCCTTGGTTTAGTGATCATGCTACATGCCAAATGGGGGATACACTTGCAGACATGTATGTTTGTGATGTGACTGGTTTCCTACACACTTGCATGCTTTTAGCATAGTGTACCGGGGTGCTGATCCCACAGGACCACTTGTAGGGTTTTGTACCGGCTTGTGAGAAACCGCCTGGAGCTCGCTTGCTCCAAGGCCAGGTTCGATCCCTGGGTGGCGTCCGGGCCCCATGTCGAGTGGTTCGCGTGGGTGGCCCGGTCAACCGGCTCTTAGCACTTCGCTCACTTGTTACTCAATAACTTGTTCGCGTTCTCACTCTCTCCAATGTAAGCTTGCCTCCGATGCATACTGGTATCAGAGGAAGAGGGCAACCCCTCCTCATCACGACAGTCATGAGACCTCGTGAACCCTCTTCGGGCCACTCCTACGTGGCGGGTGATCTCGCGCAAGCCAAAACCCTGCGTTAGCATGAGTTTAAATCCACAACTCCGCCGTCCTGTGCAGCAGCTCACACCGCACCCGTGGCTCATAGTGTGCTCTATCCTAGCATCGACCGACGCACACATGACGCACACGTGGGTACCACCCGTCGCACCCGCACTCTGTGTTGCACTCGTCGCCTCCTCAGTTGCTGCAGCTCTCTCACCGCTGTCCTCACTATGTTGCCGTGCCTGGTGAGCCTGGTTTTTTCCTTAGTCTCCCTCTCTCTCTCTCCTCCTATCTTTCCTGTATTGGCGTGTTCGTGCGTCCAAGTTGTTGCCTTGCAGCAAAATCCTGATGCCCTTACCACACACTCCCACGCCCACTGGGGCAAGGGAAACTCTGCCGAAATTTTCTTGGCAGAGCCACATCACTGGCAACATGCCAGTTGACGATGACCAATACACAGCCCTGCAAGCTAAGCTTTAGCGTGACTGCAATGCACTGCAGGAAGCTCTCACTGCTTAGCGCGTCGCTAAAGAGAAGCTATGGACTAAGCAGGCTCACCAAGAAACCTTCGCCAACCACATTGCTGACTCGGTCCTTAATCGTCTCCAACCTGCCCTGCGCAACACTCAGTCTGCCGGCATCGCTGCGACATTCTCAACATCCCCTGCTTCCGCACCTGCTGCCATTGGCTCATCCTCCTCTGATCCGCTTGCAGTCGCCGACGCCACTGGCACAGCTGAAGCCAAAGCACTTGCCCCATCAGTGCAGCGCAAGCCCGACTTTGACTACATCCCACCTCACTTCACCTCCAATCTCACATTCCACTCTTGGGAGGTTCAATTCAGTGCCTGGGCACAGGGGGAGCAACTCTGGGAATACTACCATGAACCAAATCCCTCAGCCGCTCCACCTTTCATGCCACTCGAGTCTGAGTCTGCACGTGCTTTCCGTGCCCTCATTCGTGCTAGGCCCGACGATCTCAGTGATGAGATCAGGTCCTACAATGCTGACACTGCACGCCGCACCCCTGCTAACCCGGTTGGTGCTGACGCACTGATCAAGCGGCGCGCGACAGTGAGTGGACATGCACCATAGAGCGTTCTCACCGTCCAGTCCAACACGCTCTTCATGTGTGCCGATGAAACTGTTGACGCCTATTGGGCTCGCAGTCTGCGACTGCTGCACGACCTCGGCAAGGCCGCCCCTGGTCAGCTCCCTGCTGTTCTCTCCATTGTCAACGGCCTCATCCCTGAGTTTAGTGACATCTTCCACGAGGTGAAGGCCACAGAGCTTTAGCGTCTGGCTGCCATCCCCGTCCCCACTGACACACCCCCAGGCTTCCTTGCATTGTGGGAGTTCACCTTCCAACGTCTGACCGACTGGTGGAGCTCACTGTAGAACAAACGCATTCATCGCACTACCGTTGCAGCAGTAGCCACCACATTCCCTTCTTCCTCCACCTCTTCTGCCTCTGGCTCAGCCTCCACCGCCATAGCTACCACTACTGCCACATCTCTCGCTGACCAAGGGGGTGGTCGAGGTGGGGGGGTGGTAAACGTAAAGGCCGTGGGGGTGGCTCTGGCGGTGGCGGGCAAGGCAGGGGTGGCATGGATTGCGGTTCTGATGGCGCAGCATCCCCCCTTCCTCCGCCAGCACTGTCACGTGCTGGAACTGCGGTGCCACCGGTCATGCGGCCCCTAAGTGCTTTGCCCCACCTGACGATGCTCGCCTTGCCTCAGCCATGCGAGCACACCAGGCACGCTCCATAGGGTCTGGTGGTGGCTCTGCACGCTCCTCCACCTCTACAGGGTCCGGTGGTAGCTCTAGACGCTCCTCCTCCTCCTCGCCTATAGCTACTGCCTACAACACTGCTTTTGCCTCACCGCTTCCGCCCGCCTCCTGGGATTGGCCCCCGGGGTTTGGCGGCCCTGTCTACTTCGGGCCTCCCTCTGGCTTCTACTCTCCTCTGTCGTGGGTGTCCTCCACCCCCAGCCCCCAGCGTCCCTCCTCCAGCGTTCTCATCACCGGGCCTTCTGGAGACGACCACCAGCTGGACTCTGCACTCTCTCATGCCGTTCACTAGCGTCACTTCCGTGATCAGGGAGGTGAGAGTGTGCATTCGGTTGAGGGGGGGCTTACGTGTACCATTGATTTGTCTCTTTGTGGGTTGCCCCCGGGTCATGTTCAAGGTTGTTCCCCGGTCCACGTCCCGTGGGTTGAACAGTGGCACTCGTACAGTCTTCCCCGTTGTCTTACTACCTGTGGTTGGCACCTTTCTCCTCGCTCTGCTGTTGCCACCATGAGTCGTGACCTTGCGTCTGTCCGCATGACGGGGGGCTTCTGGATCCTCGATTCAGGTGCCACCCACCACATGATCTCTTGTCACTCTTTGTTTGTTTCTCTCGGTCCCGTTGGCTATGTTCGTTTTGTTTGCACTGGCTCTGGCCAGCTTCTCCTTGTCCAAGGTGTTGGGGTTGTCCGCTTCGTTGGCCCTTGGGGGGAACTTTTTCTCCTTGATGTTCTATACATCCCCGCTCTTGAGCTCAGTCTGCTGTCTGTTACGACACTTGACGACCAGGGCATGGACTTCTCCTCCAGCCGTGGCATTGCCTCTGTGTTGCATCGCACCACTGGTCGTGTTCTGCTAAGTGGCACTCGTTGTGACCGCTTGTTTTGCATGCCCTCATTTGCACCGCATCCGTCCTCCACCACTCTTGTTCAGGTGGCCCGCTCTCTCACTCCACAACATGCAGAGATGCCCCATCACCGCCTTTGTCATATTCACACTGCTGCGATTGACAGTTTGCTCCGGGACACGCCTGCTCACGGTCTTGATGCCGACACATTATCTGCCCCTTGCCCTACTGATTGCCTTGACTTTGCCCAAGGCAAGATGTATCGCTCCCCTTTTTCCACGTCTGATTCCCGCACGTCCCACCCGCTTGATCTCTTGCACGCTGATGTTATGGGACCCCTTGCCCATGACGCTCTTGGGGGGGGTAGGTCGATACGTCCTCTGTCTCACTGACGACTTCTCTTGCATGCGCTGGGTCTTTGCCCTTCGGCAAAAGAGTGACGTTTGTCTCACTTCGGAGTCCTGGCTGCCACAGGCTGAGCTAGCCTGTGGTTGCCGGCTCAAAGTCTTTCACTGTGATCGTGGTGGCGAATTCATGGTGCCCACTGCTCGCTTCTTGACGTCTCGTGGGGTGTGTATGGAACCTTCGACTTCCTACACATCCCAACAAAACGTTGTCTCTGAACACTAGAACCGCACCCTTGCTGACGGTGTTCACACTCTCCTCAGTGAGTCCTCCCTCTCCCACGTCTTCTCCTTTGAGGCGATGTGCTACATGACCTGGGTGTGGAACCGTGTACCCCACGACCCTCTCCCCAGTCACGTCACTCCCTTTGAGCACTGGTACGGCCGTCGTGCTGACCTCCGTCTGGCTCGTGGCTGCCGTCTAGTTACCCGAGGACTTCTGCGACGAAAAACTCAGCCCTCGCGCTCGTCTCTGCACCTTTCTTGGTGTCTCTGCCATGTCGAAGGCATGGTGCTTCTGGGACCCCGACCGCTCTCACGTCATTGAGTCACGAGACGCCCTCTTCTTCGAGGATGTCTTCCCCCGTGACCTGTCTCATGTCCCTCCTCCTTCCTCTCTCTCCTTGCTTCGTCGACTTGGGGGGGGTGGGTTTGTTCCAGCCTCCGATCTCCGAACGTCCTCCTCTCCCTCTCACACGGCGTACCCTGCTGTCACTCCCACGAATAGTGATGAGGACTCCTCCTCCTCCTCCTCCCATACCTCCTCTGAGTCAGCAGCATCAGAGCCCTCCTCGAACTCCGTGTCGTCCTTGCCCTCAGCTGGCAGTCCCGAGTTCTCACACTCGGCACCCACTCCCACACATTCCCCTGTCCACTCTACTCCCAACTCATCTCCTGACTATGAGTCCCCTCCGGTGATTGACCCTACTATAGGTAACGCATCTCGGGCTCCGATTTTCTGGCCCTGAGCCCTACACTCGTGGAGGGAGACTGCGTGCTCTTCCTCCCTCTCAGTCCTCTCAGCCCTCCCGCGAGCGCTCCCGCTCTTCCAGGATACTTGCTGCGTCTGTTCCTGTTGGCTCGTCCAATGCCTCTCAGCCCACTCAGCGAGTCACGTGTTTGAGCGCCTCGTCCTCCATAGGTGGTCCCTCAGTGCGACCCACCGGCCTTGATGCGCTAGGCCTGTCTATGGGTGTTATGCACCCCAACTCGGCAGTCGGCTACGCTCTTGTAGCCCATGAGTTCCACAGTGCTCTTGAGTCCTCCGTCACCGGTTACGTCGCCGCATACTTCGCGGCCTCTGGCCTTCCCACTCTTCCCCCTGAGCCTACCACTGTCCAACAGGCTTGTGAGGCAGCTGAGGCTGACCTCTAGGAGAAGGCCATGCAAGAGGAGCTCACAGCCCTCCAGGAGCATGGAGTCTTTGAGCTCGTGGATCTCCCTGCAGGCCGCAAGGTCGTCTCCGCCCGATGGGTCCTTCGGCGTAAGCTGAAGCCCGATGGAACGGTCGACCGGTACAAGGCTCGCCTCACGACTAAGGGGTTCTCTCAGATCCTTGGATTTGACTTTGATGAGACCTTTGCACCGGTCGGGAGGTACACCACTACTCGAGCACTGTTGAGTCTTGTCGCCTAGCATGACTCGGAACTGGAACAGATGGATGTCAACAACGCCTTCCTGCATGGGAAGCTCGACAAAGAAATCGACATGATCCAGCCACTGGGCTTCAACAATGGCACAAACAAGGTCTGGCGACTGAACAAGACTCTCTATGGGCTCAAGCAGTCGCCGCTCTGTTAGAACATGGAGATCTCCTCGACTCTTGAGCGGGGAGGTTACAGTGGCAGCACGGTTGATCCAGCGCTCTTCTTGAGTACCCCCTCAGAACCATGCGTGGCCATACTGGTCTATGTCGATGACTTGCTCATTGCCTCACCCTGTCCCGCAGTTGTCAAGTCAGTGAAAAATCTGCTGCACTCTGCGTACAAGATGAAGGACCTACGTCCTGCACAAGTGTTTCTGGGAAAGGAGCTCAAGCGTGACCGCCGGTGTTGTACCCTGCACATACACCAAGCTGCATACATGTGCACACTGGGGGAGCGCTTTGCCTCCTTGCTTGCACACATTCCCACCGGGTCCACACCAATGACTCCAACAGGTCAGCGCCTGCTGAAGTCGCTGGACTCAGCGCAGCTGGGAGAGACCATTGATGTCACCGACTACCTCAGTGTGGTCGGCTCCCTCATGTACCTCGCTACCACCATTCGGGTGGACATGGCCTTCTCGGTCAACTTCCTGTCCCAGTTCTCCCAGCAGCCTCGACAGCAACATCTCAAGGCCGCACTGCGCGTGGTTCGCTATGCATTGTCCACTACACGCGTGGGACTCTGCTACCGTGCCCAGCCTTCAATGGTCGTTGACGGCTACATAGACAGTGACTGGGCACATGACACGGATACTCGCAGCCGCACTGGTTACATTCTTCTCGTCGGTGGGACTGCTGTCTCTTGGAAGAGTGGAAAACAAGGCTGTGTTGCTGGAAGCTCTAATGAGGCCGAGTACGTGGCTCTGGGTGCAGGTACGTGTGAGAGTGTATGGTTGTCCCGCCTGTTGTAGCAGTTGCGTATTCCCATTCGTTGCATCATCCTGCACTTTGACAACCAAAGTGCAAAGGCAATTGCCGAGCACGATGGCATGCATCATTCTTGCACAAAGCACATCAACATTGAGCATCACTTTGTACGCGAGCGCATTGCTGCTGGAGAAGTTCAGGTTGTCTGGGTCGACTCTCGTCAGCAGCGAGCAAACTTTCTCACCAAATCGCTGAGCAATGGCATGTTCAAAGTGGCTGTGCATGCTGTTGGCTTGCTTCGTTCTCATGATGCCCCAGGTTGACGTGAGTCCTGTGGTGTGTTCTTTGTTCTATGTGTGTGTGGCCTGTTCATCTACGGGTCATGGGGGAGTGTTGGTTATGGTCATAACACACGCAAGTGCCCTCTTGTCTCCACGCACATACACACCTCACCACTGTAGGTGATTGATCTTGACTGAGGCTCTCCGGTGCAAGACTGTGACGCAGCATGGGGAGCACAGTGGTGGTGACACCATCAAGTTATAGAGTGGTGGCCACAGCACCAACGTTGTCCTCACGACAAGCCTTAGTTTAGTGATAATGCTACATGCCAAATGGGGGATACATTTGTAGACATGTATGCTTGTGATGTGACTGGTTTCCTACACACCTGCATGCTTTTAGCATACTGTACCGGGTTACTGATCCCACAGGACCACTCGTACGATTTATACCGGCGTGTGAGAAACCGCCTAGAGCTCACTCGTTCCAGGGCCAGGTTCGATCCCTGGGTGGCGTCCGGGCCCCACGTCGAGTGGTTCACGTGGGTGGCCCGGTCAACCGGCTCTTACCACTTCGCTCACTTGTTACTCAATAACTTGTTCGCGTTCTCACTCTCTCCAATGTGAGCTTGCCCCCAATCTATGGTGTCTCCTGTCGCTTGCTACTCGCTTGCTTGCTAGCTTAGCGATCAAGGCTGCCTACAAGCTAGTCCACCAATAAACTCCTATGTGCTACATAACAACTGCAAGAGGTCTCGGGTAGCGTCCAAAAGCTCTGGAACAGTCGTTGGTCAGCTCCAGGCTGGTAGGCCGCCACCACATGACACACCAGTGCCACCAGGGTCCGCATCAGGGATCCGCACGAGTATGGACATGGCTGAGTGGTCACAATAAATCGTACAAGTCGACCGATCGTCACAAATCACAACACCATGATGCTGGTTTTCTGTCAGTACCACACGGTGACCTCTGGCCTCGTTGCACACTCACCTCACGGTTGTAGGTGACTAACTGGAGAGAGGCAACCCCTGCTGGCTGCTACGTCGTGGTGGCATGACTACACGGCGAGCCTCATAGCCAGGCTTCTGCACAAGTCTCACATGCCTCTGGCTGGCGTGCATGCGAGCATGCACAGTTACTTCGGATTCACACTCTAGCCTGTTCTTCTACAGGTTGTTGTCTTCAGTGGCCTAGTCTACAGGTTGCAATTTGACAGTGGGTAGTTTAGTTTGGGTCACCTAACTTGGAGTTTGGCAAGTGAGATCGAGCTTGCTGCTCGCTCGCTAGCCTCCTCCCCACCTGATGGCTACCACCTCGTTCCGCATTACTCGTCGTCTCATGTTCTCTATTCAAACTTCCACCCAAACTGCCTATGGCTTCTGCCCTCCGTTGCTTGGTGTCTTCCTTGCACCGGCCCAGCTGCTGCTTGCTTGTCTAGCACAGCAGCCTACTGGTATCAGAGCGGCGTGGAAGTAGGACGACGCATTGAAGCGCCGTCCCTCGATTCTGGGACGACTTCGCGGCAGGCCCTCTCGCCGCCGCACCCCAACCATCTCGTCGCCGCACTCTCGCCTCGCTCCCGCACGCTGCCCATGCCTTACCTTTAGGCAGCACTAGGAAGCCCTAGGTGGACCGCCGTACTTGGCGGATTGCTACCCACGTAAGAGAAGGGGGGGGGCTGCTGTGCTCGACGGATCGCCACCAACTTGCTTGGCGAAGTGTCGCCCACGGGCTGCACCTCTACAACCCAGGTCCTTTGCACCTCTGCACCTCTACCGTACTCCAGATCCGCCCCAACCCACGGCCTGTGCAGCAGCAAACACCATTGCAGCCGTTGCACTCACTCTGCCGTACAACAGTCCTCCACACCAGCAACTTCGCCGCCCAGCAATAGCAACAGCAAGCAGCATTGTAGCAGCAGCACGCATGCTGCCGTGCCAGAGGCTTTTCCGTAGCATCAATAGCGTTGGCGCCTTCTCGCAGCAGCAGCATTGGCGCCTTGTGGCAGCAGCAGCAGGCAGCATAGCAGCAGCAAAACGCATGCTGCCGTGCCACAGGCTTTTGCACAGCAGTAGCAACAGCGTCGGCACCTTGCTGCAGCAGCGGCATTAGCATTGGCGCCTTGCGGCTATAGCAGCAGGCAGCATTGCAGCAGCAAGCAGCATTGCAGCAGTAGGCAGCATTGCAGCAGCAGCACGCACACTGTCATGCCACAGTCATGCAGCACTGTCATGACTGCTATTTGGGGAATAGCAGCTGCAGCAGCTACGTGCGTGCTGCAGCAGCAGGCAGCATTGCAGCAGCAGCATGACAGTGCTGCATGACTGCTATTTGGGGAATAGCAGCTGCAGCGGCGCCTTGCATCAGCAGCAGCAGTGGCAACGTTGTCAACCTCAGCAAAGGCTGCAGTGCTGTGCATCTTTGCAATAGCCGCCATCGACTTCCACGATCAGCTCTGCAACTGCACCACCACGCACGCTGCAGCGGTGGTGGCGGCTGCCCAGCAGCACCCTCTCTGCAGTAGTGTTGGAAGTTGCCGCACATGCACCACCGCGGTGGTGCACGCCAAACTGGCTTCCTCAGATGTGCCGGGTGCGGCATCACGCGGCGTGCACCACGAGGAACAACTGGCGCGTCAGCCCCCTCCTTCGTCGCCGACTACGCGACAAAGCTCGGTAAGCCCTCCCTCCCTTGGTGCCTCTGGGGGGATTGGGCAGCCGCACAACACCGCTGCTACATCGCCGCACTCAACTTGGCGTCAGGACGTGGTAGAGCTCGCTCGCACCTTCACACGTACCGCGTCCACCGTGATAGACGCGGCAGCTGCAGCTGCTGCCACCTTTGCCGCCGCAGCTAGAGAAGCACGCGCCCCTGCATCAACGTCAGCTGGCTGCGCTGCTGAGTCCTACACTCAGGCGGCCGTTGTAGCTGGACCATTGGCTGCGTCAGCTGCATACATTGGGACACAGCTTGCGGCAGCCGCATCAGCTGTGGCTTCTACAACAGCTTCTGCCGTATGCACTGCAGCTACGGCCATTCGCACTTCCACAGCCGTCGCTGTTGCAGCATCCGCATCTGCACCCTCCAACATCACCACACTCGTCACAGCGGCCGTCATTGCAGCGGTGATCCTTCCGACCGTTGGTGCCGCCTTCACCACAGGCTGCCTGGCACTGATTGTGCCGGTTGCATCTTGCGTCTCTGTGCTCTCCGCTGTAGCTTCTTCCATTGTCTTGCCTATTCTTCCTCTTTTGCGCAGCCCCTCACACGCCTCGTGAGGTCTCCTGGTCTGCATCTCCCTTCTCCTGCCCTCTGTCTCTTTTCTCTATGGTGGCTTGTCTGTGTGACTTGGGTCGGGCTGTCTTGCAGCACATATCCACCGTGCCTAAGGCATTCCCAGTTTTCCCACGCCCACTGGAGAGGGGGAAACTCTGCCGACATTTTCTCGACACGGCCCATTAGTCGTCACCATGCCTGGTGACGAGGAGTCGGTCATATCAGACCTTCAGCGCCAGTTGGCCCTTGCTCGCGACGCTTAGCGTGATGCTGAAGATCGTCTCAAAGTTGCCAATGACAATCGCGCCGCCTTCGCAGATGAGGTGGCTGCGCTTGTGCTTAAGCGGCTGCCTGTTGCCTCTGTCCTGCCAGCTGGCTCCTATGCTGGCACCGGTGCCGGCGCCTCTTCTACCCCACCTGGTGCTAACTCTGCCGCCTCAAATCCTGCTGTCACCCCATCTGCTGTCCCTCCTACCGCAGTCTCCCGCCAGCATGACTTCTTCTCCCAGCCTCCTTTCCTTTCTACTAGACTTGCTTTCTCTTCTTGGGAGACCCGGTTTAGTGCATGGGCTCAAGGAGAACGTCTATGGGAATACTACTTTCCTGCCACACCTTCCTTCACCCCTGTTGCTGACGAGTCTGCTCGCGTTGTCCGCGCCCTCATTTCTGCTGCCCCTGAGACACTCGTCGACGATGTTGGCACTTATAATGCTGACCCCGCTGTTCAGCGTCTGGCTGACCCAGTCGGTGCGTACACCATGCTTTGTCGGCACACGACAGTCACAGGTCAGGCGGCGCAAAGTGCTCTCATTGTTCAGTTCAACACGCTCTTAATGCGTGCGGACGAGTTGGCCGATGCCTACTGGGCATGCGGGCTCAAGCTACTTCACGAGCTTGGTGAGGCTGCACCAGGTTAGCTATCCGCTGTGCACACCATGGTCAATGGGTTGATCCCTGAGCTGTCCGACCTTCTCCGTGATGTCGAAGCAGACGAGCTGCAGCGTCTTGCCTCCTAGTCTGTTCCACCCAAGTCCCCTCTAGGCATTGGTGGCCTCTAGGACTTTGTCGCTCAAAGACTTGCAGCCTAGTGGACGAGTCTCCAAAACAAGTGCCTTCATCGCACTATTGTCGTAGGGTTGGCCGCCGTCTCCATTGCCACCTCCACTTCTTCCTCCGTTGCTACATCGGCCTTGTCTCCATCCTCTTCTTCTTCCTCTTCTACCTCTACGGCCATGGCCCTTGCCTCCCAGGGCCGTGGAGGTGGACGCAGTCGTGGGCAAGGCAAGGGGAAGGGCAAATCTGCTGCGCCGTCTCGTGTTCCTGGTGAGGTGGTGTGCTGGAACTGTGGCTCCTCTGAGCATTCCGCTCGCAAGTGCCCTGCATCCCCTGACAACGTCCGCCTTGCACGCGCCATGCGTGCTCATTGGGCGCGCAGCAGCGGGTCCTCCTCTTCTTCTTCCACCGTCAGCTCCAGCTCCGATGCCAGCTCTACTTTGTCTACGAGTTCCTCCCCAGCTCAGGCCTACTTCGTCGCCGGTGTCGCCGGCGTCCATCCGCCTGTCCTCTACCCTTGGGGCTGGCCGCCGACCTATGGAGCGCCCGCCTTCGCGGGCCCACTTTCCTTGGCCTACGTCCCTCCTCCGTGGTTCACCTCTCCCTCGAGAGCGCCTGCTCCATCGTCTGTAGCCTCCATCGACGGCGAGCGCCAGTCGGAGCAGTCTCTTCTCCATCGTCTTCACCTTCATGATCAGGGAGGTGAGAGTGTGTCTTCATTTGCCAGAGGTCTATCATGTCAGACTGACACCGTCCTTGGTGAGGACCCCCCCGGTCACGTCCTTGGGTTGCCATACTCGTCTGTTCCGTGGGTCGAGCACTGGCAGTCTGTCATTCTCCCTCGTTGTCTTGCTGCCTGCGCCTCGTCCCTGCCCTCCGTCGGCACTGTCGCTACCTGTGGCGTCCTTCCCCGTGTCCGTGTCTCTGGTGGCTTCTGGGTCCTCGACTCTGGAGCCACCCATCACATGACCTCTGTTCGGTCCGCCTTTGTCTCCTTGGTTCCTGTCGGCTCTGTTCGCTTTGTGCGCGCTGGTTCCGGCCAGCTCCTTCCCGTCCAGGACGTTGGTGTTGTCCGCTTTGTCGGTCCCATTGGCGTGCTGTTTTTGCCTGACGTTTTGTTCGTGCCTTCTTTGGAACTAAGCCTGCTGTCGGTGATGTCCCTTGACGATCAGGGCATGGATTTCTCAGCTAGTCAGGGCATGGGCACTGTCCGTCTTCGCTCTTCTGGTCGCGTCGTCTTGCGGGGGGTTAAGTGTGACAAGCTGTATCATGTCCCCCTTCATTCCCCCTCTGCACGCGCTGTTGGCTTGTCTCTTGCTCACGTCGTGCCTTCCCTTTCTCCTGCTCATATGCAGCTCTTGGATCGCCGTCTTGGCCATGTGCACACTGATGCTATCACTAGCATGCTCCGCCTTGAGCCCGTTGTTGGCTGGTCCCCTTCCACCTTTCCTGCGCCATGTCCCTCTGACTGCTAGGACTGTGCCCAAGGCAAAATGTATCGTTCTCCCTTTGCCTCTTCGGACTCCCATTCCGCTCACCCTCTCGATCTTGTTCATGCCGACGTCGTGGGGCCTCTTCCCCATGACTTTCTTGGGGGAGTCGGGCGTTACGTTCTGTGCCTTACTGACAATTTTTCCCATTTTTGCTGGATCTTTGCTCTTCGTCAGAAGAGTGATGTTCCTTCTGTCATCGCGTCATGGCTCGTTCAGGCTGAACGTGCGTGTCAGCGTTCACTGCACGTCTTTCGTAGTGATTGTGGCGGTGAGTTCCTTGGACCCACCGCCTAGTTGCTTGAGTCCCAACAGGTGTGTCTGGAGACCTTGGCTCCCTACACACCTCAGCAAAACGGTGTCTCTGAGCGTTGGAATTGGACCCTTGCCGATGGTGTCCGCACCCTTCTGTCTGAGTCTGGGCTCTCCCCTCTCTTTGCCTTTGAGGCCATGAGCTATATGACCTCGGTGTGGAATCGTATCCCTCACGGTCCTCTTCCCTACACCGTTACGCCCTTTGATTGCTGGTACGACTCTCGTGCTGACCTCTGTCTGGCTCGCGTCTAGGATAGCATTGCATCTGTCAAGCTCCCAGAGGACCTCCGCGATGGGAAACTCTCCCCACGTGGATGTCTCTGCTCCTTCTTGGGCGTTTCCTTGCAGCTGAAAGCCTGGCGCTTCTGGGACTCAGAGCGTCAGCGCGTCATTGAGTCTCGGGATGCCTTGTTCTTCGAGTCCATGTTTCTCTGTGACCTCGATCGTCACTCGTCTCTTGCCTCCTTACTCCCGCTCTCTTGGTTGCGGGGGGAGGTCGGCCCGGCAGTCCCATCTGCCCCTGCCATCCCTGCTGTTGTCCCGTCTCAACAGCCTTCACCCTCGGAGCGTTCTCCAACGGCCGGCACTGCAACTCCACCATCCTCTGACACCCCCCCGTCGTTGTCGTCGAGCTCGCTTGGAGCTCTGTCATTCCCTGTGGTGTCCTCATCTGTCCATGCTGAGTCCGTCTCTCCTGCACATTCAGCTGCCTCCCCATCATGTCCGCTCACTCCCGTCGTGCCCAGTCTACCTAGTGCTCCTCCACGCCCTGCACCCATCGAACCTTTCATTCGCGGCGGCCGCCTGCGCGCTCTTCCCTCTCGCTCCTCTAGTGCTGCAACGTCCTCTGACCAACCTTCGCAGACCTCGTCTGGACAGTCCCCAATGCTGCCGACTGGTATGGACGCCCTGGGCCTAGCCACAAGAGTTGTGCATCCTAGCTCTGTCCTTGGGTACACACTGCTCACATCCGAGCACGAGCGTGCGCTCGAAGCCGCCATCCTTGGGAGTATTGCCGAGTGCAATGCAACGGTTGCCGCCTTGCCGCCATCACCTGACCCGAGCACTGTTCGCCAGGCACGGGCAGCACCCGACTCCCAACAGTGGGAGTCTGCCGTGCGGGATGAGCTGAGAGCCCTGGATGACCACACCGTATACGAGCTGGTCGATCTCCCACCAGGCCGCAAGGTGATTGATGCCCGCTGGGTCTTTCGTCGTAAGTACAAGCCTAACAGCGAGCTCGACAAGTACAAGGCCCGATTTACAGCAAAGGGGTTTTCTCAAGTCCCCAACATTGACTTTGACGAGACTTTTGCTCCCGTCGAACGCTACACCACAGCTCGAGTCCTCCTAAGCCTTTTCACACACCATGACTGGGAGCTCGAGCAGATGGACGTAGACAATGCCTTTCTGCACGGTGGGCTGGATGAGGAGATTTACATGGTGTAGCCTCCAGGGTTCTCTGACGGCACCGATCGAGTTTGGAGACTGCGAAAGGCCCTCTATGGCCTCAAGCAGTCACCACAGTATTGGAACCAGGAGATCACCTCCACCCTGGAGAAGGGGGGATATCGCCGGAGCACGGTGGATCCCTCCCTCTTTGTCACTCCACGGTCAGCGCCCTTTGCTGCCATCCTCATGTACGTCGATGACCTGCTTATTGCGCCCCTGAGTCGCAAAGTTGTGTCAACTGTGAAGTCCCTGCTGCAGTCCACGTACAAGATGAAAGACCTGGGTCTAGCTCGCGTGTTTCTTGGCATGGAGCTTGAGCGTGACCGTGCTCGTCGCGTTCTCCACGTCCATCAGGTCGCGTACATCAGAAACCTAGGGGAGCGCTTTGCCTCCCTGCTTGAGTCTGTCCCCACTGCCTCAACACCGATGACGCCCGCCGGGCAGAGGTTGTTGAAAACTCTGGACGTGTCAAAGCTGGGGGAGACAGTGGACGTGACTGACTACCTGCGAGTGATAGGGTCTCTCATGTACCTGGCCACCACCACCAGAGCAGACGTAGCCTTTGCTGTGAACTTCCTTGCTCAGTTCTTACAGTCTCCACGTGTACAGCACATGGAAGCCGCACTACATATTGTGTAGTATGCACTGTCCACTGCCTGAGTTGGTCTCTGTTACCGGGCGCAACCATCAGTGGTCGTTGATGGGTACAGTGACAGTGATTGGGCGCATGACACGGATGCACGCAGTCGCACTGGCTATATCTTCCTTATTGGTGGGACTGCAATCTCTTAGAAGAGTGGCAAGCAGGGTTGTGTTGTACGCAGCTCCAGTGAGGCAGAGTACGTTGCTCTTGGTGCTGGAACCTGTGAGAGTGTCTGGTTGTGTCGTTTGTTGCAGCAATTGCGCGTTCCCATTTCTGCATCACCTTGCATTGCGACAACCAAAGCACAAAGGCTATTGCTAAACATGATGGCATGCATCACACTCACACAAAGCATATCAATGTGGAGCATCATTTTGTGCGTGAGCGTGTGGCTGCAGGCGATGTTCAGATTGTGTGGGTCGACACCCGACAGCAACGTGCAGACTTCGTCACAAAGGCACTTAGCAGCAATGTATTCAAGGCCGCAGTCCACGCTGTTGGGCTGTTGTGTCATCGTGATCCTCCTGGTTGATCTGTTGTGCCAGTGCCTGTGTACAGTCTTGTGTTGTGTCACTCCTAGTGATGTCGGTGTAGTGCCAGTTGTACCATTGTGCAAGTCGGCCGTGGGTCATGGGGGAGTGTTGGTTTTCTGTCAATACCACACGGTGACCTCTGGCCTTGTTGCACACTCACCTCACGGTTGCAGGTGACTAACTGGAGAGAGGCAACCCCTGTTGGCTGCTACATCGTGGTGGCATGACTACACGGCAAGCCTCATAGCCAGGTTTCTGCACAAGTCTCACATGCCTCTGGCTGGCATGCATGCAAGCACGCACAGTTACTTTGGGTTCACACTCTAGCCTGTTCTTCTACAGGTTGTTCTCTTCAGTGGCCTAGTTTACAGGTTGCAATCTGACAGTGGGTAGTTTGGTTCGCGTTACCTAACTTGGATTTTGGCAAGTGAGATCGAGCTCGCTGCTCGCTCGCTCGCCTCCTCTCCACCTGACGGCTACCACCTCGTTCCGCGTTACTCGTCGTCTCTTGTTCTCTATTCAAAATTCCACCCAAACTGCCTATGGCTTCTGCCCTCCATTGCTCGGTGTCTTCCTTTCACCAGCCCAACTGTTGCTTGCTTGTCTAGCACAGCAGCCTACGCATGATGCCAAACAGTGCCACGCAACACAAGGCATGGACCCTAGGCAGAGCATGACACTACAGGCACAACGATACAGCTAGTTCCAGCGCCTGACGCATGCAGACAGCATATGTGGTGGTAGTGACCACTGGCAGCCCGACCGCCGAGGAGGCCTGCCGGTGGAGCTGAGCACGTCGTCGTGGAGAGGGGAGTCCAGCGACCTGTGAGTAGGCTTCAGGTTGTGTCTGTTCCACCGAACAACACTCCAGCAGCGTCAAATTTTGTTGTCAGTCATCTGCACGCCGATGTACTCAAGCCGGGAGGACACAACAGAGCACAATGAGGATGCGCAAAAACCAATAGCATCGAGAGCTCCTGAACGGTCGTCAGTCAGCTCCAAGCTGGTAGTTCGCCACCAGACAAGGCACCGGCACCACCAGGGTCCGCATCAAGGATCTGCACGGGTATGGACACGACCGAATGGTCACAGTAAACTGTACATGTGTCACAAATCACAACAGTGATGGGTGGGAGCTGTTGGTTTTCGTGCATCTCTCATTGTACTCTATTGTTTCCTCCCGGCTTGTGTACATCGGCGTGCAGATGACTGACAGCGAGACTTGACACCGCTGGAGTGTCGCTCGGTGGAGCCGACGCACGCTGAGGCCCATTCACCCGTCGCTGGAGCCTCCTCCTCTGGCGATGCGCTCAGCTTCATCGGCAGGCCTCCTCAGTGGTCGGGCCGCCGGCGGTCACTGTCACTGCAGATGCTGTCTGCATGCACCTAGCAATGTGTCTGGCTGTGGCATTGCGTCTGCATCATCATGCGATGCCTAGGGTCCATGTCTCCTGTTGTATAGTCCTGCTTGGCATCGTTGACTGTCATAGGCACTACGTGGATTTCTGTAGCCATAACTTCTTGTAGCTATTTTTCTAGCTGATTCTGTCCACACGAATGCGTTTGCAGCATCGGTATTATGGTATGGTCCAGCTTTCAGGCAAAACGGACAAAGCCTGGGTTTTGGGCTGTCGGGCGTCTGGCAGGGCTCACCGAGAAAACCCTGCCTGCCAGAAAATAGGTCTAACACTATTCTCTGATTGGTTGGTTAGCTGAGTAACAAGTTCTACACTAGTGGGGGGGAGCTAGTGTTGTTCTTCTATGCCCCATGGCCACTGCTATGGGTTGACGGACAGGTTGGGCATGCACTGCTCCCTTGGAGTAAGTCCCCCAAACCTTGTTCGTGGTGCAAGTCCAAGCGAGACACCAGAAGTGTAGCGCAACGGATAGCATGTTGGACTTAGGGACAACAGGTCCTGCGATCGAGCCTTGATGTGCGCAGGAGGTTTTTTGACCTTCTAGCACAGGGGAAGTTTCTTAGACATTTCTCCATGCATGAGGAGAGTGCACCACTTGGCGGTCAGTGGATGCGCCAATTGGCGGACTGGTGAGGTGGTTTGGAGTGACCACCCCAAAAGTGTCACTGCCCACACACCTTAGAAGCCAGGCCTAGGACTATATGTACCAGGCTCATTCCTCATTCTAATTACACAATCTGGCCTTAGATGCTCCTCACAGAGTTGTCCAACTAAGGAACAGTATAAAGAAGACACTGGTTGGTCTAAGCCCCAGGAGTTAGTCTTTGACTAGCACCTCGCGCGAAAGTGACCAAGTGTTAAGTGGACACAGTTGCTAGCAAGTGATTGCCTAGGAACTGCTCAGTGTGGAACCGTGATCCTGAGGGTGATATCTTCTCCTAGCTGAAATGCTAGGAGCGGACGGCAGGTGCTATTGTGTCGGCCCTGTTTTCTAGTCCGTTTGCCTCAGGCCGGTTGACAAAGGGTTATGGGCCCACACTGACCAGTTGTAAGGCACGCTTCGCTCAACTCTGGTACGCTCTCTCCAGGTGCACACGCCGGCTCCATCAACTCCATCAGCTCCATCANTGCCCTTGGAGGCACGACCCTTGTGTCCCAACCAGGACAAGCTCTGCCCTTGGTGGCAAGACCCTGGGTGTGTTGGTGTAGATATATTCTCTGTCTGCAGGTGAACATCGGCTGGAGGGGTAAGCAACGGATCTGCATCCTAAAACCGGTAGCAGACATCAGCTAACATCAGCCTACATCGGCCTCAACGCAGCAGAGACGTGGGAAGCAGACAAGGGCAACAAAAATGGTTGACCCATCGGGAGGAGTGGGGGCTGCCGCAGGGCAGTCCTCAAGCTCAACAGTGGCTACCACAGGGCAGACCACTGGAGCAAATGTGAGTGCTATGTCACTGCCGCAAGGTCTTGGACCCCTGGGAGGAATCCCCATTTTCGAGGGGATTGACTTCCCCCTTTGGAGATGGCAGTTTGAGCTGGCGATGAAAGTGCGCGGCTTCATCAAGCTACTGAAGGGAGAGGAGCAGGTTCCCGCGGAAGGCACATCTGAGCATGAGGCTTGGATGGATCAAAATGATATTGTAATGTGATTCCTCAGCAACGCGATAGCCAAGAAGTATGTTCCCATCATTGCCGGGTACACGCTGGCTTCCGAAGCTTACGACAAGCTCAAGCGCGTGCACCAATCCACCTCCCTCGCGAACAGACTATTCATCCTACNCGATCGGCGGTTCAGATGTGCAAACGGCAGTGTCGTCAACGCAAAGGGCGTGGGAGACAAGCTGGTGAGCATCAACCTTAATGGTGCAGAGAAGGATCTACGGCTACGTGACGTGGTCTACATGCCCTCCTTTGCGGCAAACCTTCTGTCCATGTCAAAGATAACGGACAACGACATGACAGTGGTGTTCACACAGAATAAGGCGGTCATCGCCAGGAACGAGGGCATCAAGGTCCTCTATGCCAACAAAGATCTCGTGGCACAGGTTCCACGGGTTGACGGACTCTACGTATTGCAGACAACGGCAGCAAAGACCTTGGAAGACGAGGGTCATGCGGGTGCAGCGGAGGCAGTGGTCTCGGCACCAACACAGGAGAGCACACCAACAAGAACTGAAAAAGCATCCTCTGCCGCAAAGGACGAAGACACTGATCTGTGGCACAGACGCTTTGGGCACGTTGCAAACAGCACGCTCCAAGTCATTCAGCAACAACAGCTGGTCCGTGGCATGGATGGTTGCAAGAAGGATGCGGTTGAGTGTGGCAGCCTGTGTGAACCTTGCCTCCGAGGCAAGACCAAGCGAACTCGCTTTGAGCGCCATGGTCGCCGCGTAGAATCAGCCCTTGACCTGATTCACACCGACATGTGCGGACCCTTTCGCATGGCATCAAACGGTGGTAGCAAGTATTTTCTGACCTTCATAGACGACCACAGCCGCAAGGTGTGGATCTTCTTCCTTAAAACAAAGGGAGAGGTCAGAGAAACGTTGCAGGAGTTTGTCGCCATGGTGGAGCGGCAGACCGGAAAGCGAGTCAAAGGGATGCGGAGCGACAACGGCGGAGAGTACGAGGCATGCAAAGGCTGGTTGCGGCAACATGGGATCAACCACCAGCCCACAACGCCTTACACGCCGCAGAGCAATGGTGTTGCCGAACGGATGAATCAGACCATCCTCGGCATGGTGCGTAGCATGCTCTTCGATGCAAAGCTTCCACCGCGGTTCTGGGCAGAAGCGGAAAGAACGGCATGCTATCTCGTCAACCTGACTCCTGCGGCTGCTCTGGGCAGGCGCGGAAAGAAGAAGGGAAAGCAACAGATGACACCACAAGAAGTTTGGTCAGGGAAGAAGCCAGACGCATCACACCTGAAAGTATTCGGCTGCACCGCATGGGCAAAGGTCCAGGCGGGTGAGGGTGCCGACAAGCTGGATTCAAGAGCACGAAAGTGCGTTATGGTGGGCTATGAGACGGCCCACAAGACATATCGCTTGTGGGACCTGGCAGGAAGAAGACTCATCGCCAGCCGTGATGTCACTTTTGACGAGAGGAAACCAGGCAAGGAAGAGATGCTTGATCCCACGGAAGCTCCAAAACAGGGAGAGTGGTTGGTGCTGCTAGAGTCAGGAGATCAAGCTCCTGAAAACTGGCAAGTGGTGCCAGTGCGGCAGGCCGTGAAGAAGAGTGGTGTGCCAGGGGGAGCGGCTGCGCAGGCTGACGCAGCGGCGAGCTCCGAGACAGAGTCGGAGACGTCCGAGGCCTCTGAGACCAGCTCGGAGGCCAGTGGCTCTTCAGAAGAGGAAAATTCAACTCCAGGGCAGCCAACACCACAGGAGCAACAGCATGGAAAACATCCACCAGCAATGCAACGTCGCAGCACACGACAAAGAAAACAAACTCCAAAGTACGACGCTGACACTGGAAGCTGGCCTGGACTGAGCTGGTCCTGTTTGGCTCAGGGAGAGCCGCTCACTGTGGCTGAAGCGCTGGCAAGGCCCGATGCGGCCAAGTGGAAGGAGGCGGTGGACAGCGAGCTCGCGTCCATCGAAGAAAATGGCACATGGGTGCTGGTGGACAGACCCGCTAACGCTCACGTGGTGGGCTCAAAGTGGGTGCTCAGGTTGAAGCGGAAGCAAGATGATAGCATCGACAAGTACAAGGCAAGGGTCGTGGCGAAAGGGTTCTCACAGCGCGCAGGTTCTGAGTACGATGAGACCTTCGCACCGGTCGTCACGTTTGCCTCCATCAGGTCCCTGCTTGCTGTCGCTGCCGCCAAAGACCTTGAGATCCACCAGATGGATGTGAAGACAGCCTTCCTTTATGGGAAGCTCGACAAGGAGGTGCTAATGGAGGTACCGGAAGGTGTCAAAGCACCCGAGGGTAAGGTGTGCAAGCTGGTGAAGGCGTTGTACGGGCTGAAACAGGCCCCACGGATCTGGTACAAGGAGATGGACAGCTTCATGGCTGAGATCTCCTTCGCACATTGCAAAAATGACCCTAGCGTCTATGTGCGGGAGGACGAACGTGGCTTGCTACTTGTGGCGTTGTACGTGGATGATCTTATCATGTGTTCTTCCTCGCAGGAGGCCCTCACGGACCTCAAGAAAAATCTGGCCAGCAGATTTAAGATGAAGGACATGGGACCTCTCGAGTACTACCTCGGGATTGCTGTTCACCGCAACCGCAAAGCAGGCACCATCGAGCTCAACCAGACCAAGTACATCATGGACATCTTGAAGCGCTACAACATGGAGGACTGCAAGCCCGTCAGCACCCCCATGCCCTCCGACTGCAAGCTCTCCTCCTCCATGTCACCAAGCAACGAGGCAGACCGGCGGGAGATGCAAAACATTCCATACCAGTCCGCCGTCGGAAGCCTCATGTATGCAATGGTGGGAACACGACCTGACATTGCTTTTGCAGTGGGTCAGGTGAGCAGGTTTGTGGCCAACCCTGGGCCAGAACATTGGCAAGTCGTGAAGCGGATTTTTCGCTACCTCAAAAAGACTCGGCACGTCGGACTTCGGTTTGGAGGTCTAGAAGGATCAGACTTGCTGCGGCTGACATGCTACACCGACGCGGACTGGGGAGGACGGATTGATGACAGGAAGTCCACCNTTGCATGTTGCAGGTGCTCGAGGAGTCGGCATGGTGGATGCAAGAGATGAGAACTAAAGACCAAGAAAACTGACATGCACAAACACAACCTAGAGCTACAGGTTCATGCCGAAGAAAACTACCACAGCAGGTGGCCTACGGTGCAAGGGAGAGATTGTTGTTCTTCTATGCCCCATGGCCACTGCTATGGGTTGACGGACAGGTTGGGCATGCACTGCTCCCTTGGAGTAAGTCCCCCAAACCTTGTTCGTGGTGCAAGTCCAAGCGAGACACCAGAAGTGTAGCGCAACGGATAGCATGTTGGACTTAGGGACAACAGGTCCTGCGATCGAGCCTTGATGTGCGCAGGAGGTTTTTTGACCTTCTAGCACAGGGGAAGTTTCTTAGACATTTCTCCATGCATGAGGAGAGTGCGCCACTTGGCGGTCAGTGGATGCGCCAATTGGCGGACTGGTGAGGTGGTGTGGAGTGACCACCCCAATAGTGTCACTACCCACACACCTTAGAAGCCAAGCCTAGGACTATGTGTACCAGGCTCATTCCTCATTCTAATTACACAATCTGGCCTTAGATGCTCCTCACAGAGTTGTCCAACTAAGGAACAGTATAAAGAAGACACTGGTTGGTCTAAGCCCCAGGAGTTAGTCTTTGACTAGCACCTCGCGTGAAAGTGACCAAGTGTGAAGTGGACACAGTTGCTAGCAAGTGATTGCCTAGGAACTGCTCAATGTGGAACCGTGATCCTGAGGGTGGTATCTTCTCCTAGCTGAAATGCTAGGAGCGGACGGCAGGTGCTATTGTGTCGGCCCTGTTTTCTAGTCCGTTTGCCTCAGGCCGGTTGACAGCTAGAACTTGGAGGGGTCTCGCATTGTTGCTCATTCTTCATTGCTAATCAGTTGCTTTCAGTTTTCAGCTGCTTTATGGCGCTAACACTGGCGCGCGCACTTCTGAGTAACAAACCCAGAGCTTCCTAACTTAGTCTCTAGAGCGGCAGAGTGAGGGGGCAGCAAACTTAAGCAACGACCGTGGAAGCCCGCACGCTGCATCGACAACGCATGCTGCCCCAACCTGCTGCCTACGTTTCCAGCTTGGTATCAGAGCTAGAGCATAGCAGCAGCAGCAGAAGACTGGCGTACAGGTGCCAAACAACGCCGGCGGACCCCCATACGCACCAGTGCACAGGAAATGCTGCCGGATTTTTCTGGCAGCATTGACCCGCCTGGTGGCGGCGCCAGATTTTTTCCCACGGCCCCTGGGCCTAGGGAAATGCTGCCAAATTTTTTCGGCAGCACTAACCCCCACACGTGAGGTGAGGAGGTGAGCGGCAGGCCGCGTCCAACACCTGTGGGCGACAATGCACACGGCAACGTCACCCAGGTGCAGTCACTTGCACCAGTAGCAACAACAGCAGCAGCAACAGCGGCAGCAGCAGCAGCCCCAACAACGGCCACTGCTGATGTCGGCATCCCGTTGCTGACGTCACCACTGACGTCACTGCTGATGTCATCAACTCACAAAAACAAAATCAAAGAAGGGGTCAAGGGAGGGGGGAAGTCATCCTAAGGGTGGGCAGGACGTCCACCGCCCTTAGCAGACGTCATTGCTAACGTCAGCACCCCATAGAGAAAGAAAAAAAGACAAAACAAAACAAAGGGCAACACACCATGGCTGGTAGCCCCACTGGGGAGGAGTCCTCCTCTGTTGGGGGGACCCCCAACCCCCCTTTCTTGCAACGGCTGCAACAGCAATAGCAGCAGCAGCAGCGGCAGCAACAGCAGGAGCGAGATTAGCACCAGCAGCAGCAGCACCAGTAGCAGCAGCAACAGCAGCAAGAGCAGTAGGAATAGCAGGATAAGCAAGAGTAGCAACAATAGCAGGAGTAGCAGCAATAGGAGAAGCAGCAGCAGCAGGAGCAGCAGCAACAACGGAAGCAGCAGTAGCAGCAACAAGAGGAGTAGCGGCGCCAACAGCCCTCTGACATCGTTGGCGACAACCCTGACCCCTTCGGTGCTCTTCAGCAATAGCTCGCCGCCCTGAGGTAGCAGCTCGCGGCACTGTAACCATTAGTCTCCAAGTCTGCCCCCAATGTGCCTCCGTCCTTTCCCCCTCCAGGGCACGCCAGCCCACCTGTGTCTGCTGCCAAGCAATACCTGGCGTAGTAGCAGACTCTACGCCAGCGGCAAACGATGACCTCCGTCCTTGGCCCCACTCTGGGTGCCGGCCGCAGGCAAAAGGACTTTGAGATGCCGCTGCCGCCGCTTGAGGCCGGCGAGCAGTTCCGGAGCTGGGAGCTCAGCTTCTGCATCCGGGCGCAGGGTGAGGGCCTGTGGGCATACTACACTCTGCCGTATGATGCCACCCTGGCTGACCAGCTGTATGACGCTGGTCGTGCTGTCCGAGCTCTTGTCCCCGTCGCCCCTTCGGCTTCCCCCCTCGCCCTCGAGCCCTTCTTGGGCGACTTCACCGCTGGCGCCACCCCAGACCCTGCAGCCACGTGGCACGTTTTCACTCGTCCCCATCACCTGTCCAGCGACGCTGAGACCAGCTGCCTGCTGCGGGAGTTCAACTCCCTGCACATGGGGGAGACCGAGACGGTCACCTCCTATTGGCAGCGGGCGGAGGACATCCTTCGTCGCCTCAGGACCGCTGCCCCACCCCCCTTGGCCGCGCTCCTCACCATCAAGCACGGTACCACCGAAGAGTATGCAGACGTATTTTTCCATTGCCTTCATGACGTTCTCTCCATCATGGCGGCCCAGGGCACCCTCATGCCCTGAGCATATGAGCTCTTCCTCCGCATTGAGGAAGCCCGTCTGGAGTCCTGACTCCCGCGCACGGAGGGCGTCACCTCCCCTGTCGTCGCCTCCCCTGTCGTCGCCTTCCTTGCTATCGCCTCCGTGGCCGTCGCCACCCCCGTCGTAGCTACCTCATCCTCGTCTTGGAAGAAGTGTCGGAACAAGAAAGGCAAAGGTCAACAACAGCAGCAGTGGCAGTCGTTGATCGGGTCCAGCGCTAGCGGCTCGGTCTGCCACAGCTGCGACCAGCCCGAGGACGGATGGTACACGTGTCCTCTACCGACGGATGAAGCTCGCATCATCGCCACGATGCATCGCCAGCACAAGTACCGTCTCACCTCTGCCACCGTGATTGTCGCCGACTCTGTCGTCCCCTCGTCCAGCAGCTCCACCACTCCGGTTGCTTCACCGGTCCCGCTGACACCAGCGCCGTAGCCGTCGCCGGCGCCGCAGTCCTCCTTCTACCCAGGCTCCGGCGCCATTACCCCGCACTCCGTCTACACTCCCGGGCCATCCTCCCGTGAGCGCCTGCTAGAGCAGTTCATCGCGCTCCAGCTCGGCCTGCCTCGCCCTCCTCCCCACGGAAGTGCGAGTTGCATCACTTCCAGCTCCCCTGTCCAGCCTTGCATGACTGAGACTGAGCTACGTTTGTGCCCCGTTTCCTCATCTGTCTTGTCGTCTCTCATGGTCTCCACTACCCCCTTGTAGGACGACGTTGCTTGGCTTGACGATTGGCAGTCTCAATTCACACCTCCTTCCATCGCGTCCGCGTCCCTTGGTTGTTGCCATGTGACTGTCAGTGATCTTGCGACCCCGGTCCAGGACCCTGCTGAGACTTGGATCATCGACTCCGGGGCCACACATCACATGACAGCCCATCGTGAGGCCTTTAGTAGGTGATGTTTCCGGTGTCTAGACAGGCTCTGGCCAGGTGTTGCATGTCCTTGGTGTTGGCGTCGTTCGTTTTCGTGGTCCCTCCGGTAACGTCTTTCTAACTGATGTCCTCTTCGTCCCTGGTCTTGAGCTCAACCTTTTGTCTGTCACTGCCCTTGACCGTATGAGCATGTACGTTGTGCACTCGCGTGGTGTTGGCACTTTGTCGTTGCATCCGTCTGGCCTTGTTGTGCTGCATGCCACCGCCCGTGGCAACCTGTGGCATGTACCTCGCCTCTCCTCCTCTCCTTCCGTCTCCTCCCCGTCAGCCGCCACATGCCATGTGTTTGTCACCAGTACGCTTTTACCCTCAGCACACTCGCCTCTTGCACCGCCGCCTCTGCCACGTCCACTTTACCGCCGTAAATAGCATGCTCCGCACCAAGCCCGCCAAAGGCCTTGACCCGGAGACTTTTCCCCTCCCGTGCCCAATTGATTGCATTGACTACGCTAAGGGGAAGATGCACCGGTCCACGTATCCCTTGTCTTCCTCCCGTGCGTCCGCCCCCCTTGACCTTGTCCACTCGGACGTCATGGGTCCTCTCCCCACCGAGTCCGTCAGCGAGCGTGGTCGCTACGTCCTCACTCTCACTGACAACTTTTCTCGCTATCGCTCGGTCTTCTACCTTCGACAGAAGAGCGATGTCGCCCACACCATCCAGGACTCGCTTGTCCTCGCGGAGCGCGAGTGTGGCCGCTCTCTCCGCTGCTTTTGCTCCCATTGCGGTGGTGAGTACCTGGGTGAGGCCATGAGTTTTCTTGCCTCCCGTGGAATTTGCCATGAAACGTACGCGCCTTACACACCCGCCCAGAACGGTGTCTCTGAATGGTAGAACCGTACAGTGGTCGACGCCGTCTACACCATGCGGGTTGAGTATGGTCTCTACGAGGGCTTCTTTTTTTAAGCCATGGCCTACATGACTTGGGTCTGGAACCAGATTCCCCACGGTCCCCTTCCTCGCCAATCCACATCGTACCAACATTAGTGCGGTCAGCGAGCTGACCTCCGCCCGGCTCGCGTCTGGGGCTGCGTGGCCATTGTGTGGCTACGCGTCCCGTAGTAGGGCTGCAAGCTCGCCCCTCTCGGACGTCCCTGCACCTTCCTCGGTATCTCTCATCAGTCCAAGGCCTGGCGCTTCTGGGATCCCTCCCGGCACTGCATCGTTGAGTCACGAGATGCCCTCTTCTTTGAGGACCTATTTCCTTGCAACCTCATTTGCTCCGACTCGTCTGTGTCTATCCCGTTGCGTGGGGGAGTGGTGAGTCCGTCCTCCGTCCTGCCGCTTCCGGGTGCCACATCTCTCAGTCCCTCAAAGTCGGTGGTCCTAGTTGCGTCTACTGGTCCCTCCGAGCCAGCAGCCCCAGTCGCGTCTGCTGGTCCCTCAGGGCCAGTAGCCCCAGTCGTACCCCCTGGTCCCTCCGGGCCAGCAGCCCCAGTTGCGCATGCTGGTCCCTCCGGTTCAGCAGCCCCAGTCGTGTCCGCTGGTCCCTCCGGGCCTGCAGCCCCAGTCGCATCCACTTGTCCCTCCGGGCCAGCAGCCCCAGTCGAGTCCGCTGACCCCTTCGGGCTGGCAGTCCCAGTCGCGTCCGTTGGTCCCTCGAGGCCATCAGTCCCAGTTGCGTCCGTTGGTCCCTCCGGGCTAGCAGTCTTAGTTGCGTCCATTGGTCCCTCCGTGCCATCAGCCCCATTCGCGTCCGCTGGTCCCTACGGGCCATGAGTCCCAGTCGCGTCCGCTGGTTCCTCCGGGCCAACAGCCCTAGTCGCGTCCGCTGGTCCCTCCGGGCCGACAGCACCGGTTGAATCCGAGGGCCCCTCTAGGCCAGCAACCCCGTCCGCCTCCATCAGCTTGACAGACTTAGTACCATCACCTGCTCTGCCACGCTACACGCGTGGCCCAGGCAGCAGCCTCCGACCCAGACTGTTGGTGAGCGCACACACCGTCGTACCGCGCTCCGTGGCACCTCAACCCCCCGTGGCTCCACGTGTCTCCTGTGCTCCCACAGTCGTGAGTGGGGATCCTGGCACCAAGGCCTTCAGCCTGACCACCTCGGCCATCATTGCAGACCTTCACCCGGGCTCCGTACTGGGCTACGCCATGCTTCATCATGAGCATCGATACGCTGTCGCGGCTGCACTCGCACGCATCCCACCTGGGGCTCGAGTTGCATACGCTCTCTCAATCCGCTCCACAGCACGCCCGGAGGACCCATACACCCTACACGAGGCACGAGCCTCTCCTGAGGCTGCACACTTGGACGCTGACTGCGCCGATGAGCTCGCCGCTATCCGACAGCAACACGTGTATGACCTCGTCGACCTTCCCCCAGAATGGAAGGCCATCGGCACCAAGTGGGTATTTTGGCACAAGTGAAATCCCCACGGGTCCTTGGACAAGTACAAGGCCCGCCTTAGAGCCAAGGGGTTTGCCCAAAATCCTGGGGTCAATTACGACCAGATCTTTGCCCCAGTTGGCCGGTTCTCCACTGGCCGGGCACTCTTCAGTCTGGTCGCCAAGCACGGGTGGGAACTACATCAGATGGACGTGAGCAACACTTTTCTCCATGGTTCACTGGAGGGTGAGGAGCTCTACATGATACAGCCCCCAGGCTTCGTCGATGGCACTAGGAGAGTCTGGCGACTGCGTAAGGCGCTTTATGGCCTGAAGCAGTTGCCTCGGTGCTGGAACCAAGAAATCAGCAGAACGCTCCTTCGTGGCGGGCTCCAGCGCAGCCCCGCTGACCCCAAACTGTTTGTCAGTCCACTAGGCCAGACCTTCACCGTTGTTCTGGTTTACGACGATGATCTGCTGATCATGTCACCAGACACGGCTGCCATCCAACGTGTCAAGGATCTGTTGCACACCGCCTACCAGATCAAGGACCTTGGGTCTGCCAGAGTCTTCCTGGGCATGGAGCTCGAGCATGATCGCTCCCAAGGCGTCCTGCATATCCACTAGGCTGCCTATGTGCAGACTCTGTCCACCCGCTTTGCGGAGGATCTGCCACTCTTGCCGAGCGCATCCTCACCCATGTCAACCGATGGCCAGGCAAAGCTGAAGAGTCCTGACCCAGCCGTTGTGGGGGAGCCACTTGATGTGACCACATACCTGCAAGTCATCGGGTCACTGATGTTCCTAGCGACAACGACACGCCCAGACATCGCGTTCCCCATCAACCTCCTGGCCCAGTTCTTTCACGAGCCGCGTCACCCCCACTACAAGGCCGCGATCCGAGTACTGTGCTATGTTGTCTCGACTCCTCGGCGAGGTCTCATGTTCCACCATGAACCGTCTGTTGTCGCGGTGGGCTACATCGATAGTGACTGGGCCGGCAGTCCGGATGGTAAGAGTTGCACAGGCTGGATCTTTGTGATTCGCGGCACAGCTGTGTCCTGGCAAAGTGTGTTGGTTTTCGCGCATCTCTCATTGTACTCTGTTGTGTCCTCCCGGCTTGTGTACATCGGCGTGCAGATGACTCACGGCAAGACTCGACGCTGCTGGAGTGTCGCTAGGTGGAGCCAACGCGCGCTGAGGCCCACGCATCGTTCGCTTGAGCCTCCTCCCTCCGGCGATGCGCTCAGCTCCATCGGCAGGCCTCCTCGGCGGTCGGGCTACTGGCGGTCACTGCCACTGTAGATGCTGTTTCCATGCACCCAGCTCTGTTTCTGGTTGTGGCATTCTGTCTGCAGCGTCATGCTGTGCCAAGGGTCCATGTCTCCTGCTGTGTGGCCCTGTTTGGCGTCACTGACTGTCGTAGGCACTGCCCGGGTTTGGGCTGCCATAACTCTTTGCTGCTATTTTTCTAGCTGATTCTGACCGCATGACTGCGTTCGCAACGTTGGTATTCTGGTATGGTCCAATTTTCAGGCAAAACGGACGAGGCCCGGGTTTTGGGCCGTCGAGCGTCTGGCACGGCTCACCGAGAAAACCCTGCCTGGCAGAAAAATAGGTCTAGGACTATTTTCTGATTGGCTAATTAGCTAAGTAACAAGTTCTACACTAGTGGGGGGGAGCTAGAACTTGGAGGGGTCTCCCATTGTTTGTGAGTTTTCATTCCTAATCAGTCACTTTTACTTTTCAGCTGCTTTCTGGCGCTAACATGGCGCACGCGTTTCTGAGTAACAAACCCAGAGCTTCCAAACGTAGACTCTAGAGCAGCAGACTGAGGGGGCAGCTGACTTAAGCAACGAGCGTGGAAGCCCGCACGCTACATCAACAACGCTGCTGTCCCAACCTGCTGCCTAGGTTTTCCAGCTTGGTACCAAAGCCAGAGCGTAGCAGCAGCAGTAGAAGACTGGCGTACAGGTGCCAGACAACGCTGGCGGATCCCCATACGTGGCGGTGCAGGGGAACGCTGCTGGATTTTTTCCGGCAGCATTGACCCGCCTGGTGGCGGCGTCAGATTTTTTCCCACGGCCACTGGGCCAGGGGAAATGCTGCCCAAATTTTTCGGCAGCACTGACCCCCACGCGTGACGGGAGCAGGTGAGCGGCAGGCCGCGTCCGACATTTGCGGGTGACGACGCACGCTGCAACGTCACCCAGGTGCAGTGACTGGCACGAGCACACAGCAGCAACAACGTGCAGCAGCGGCAGCCACAGGAAATAGCAGCGAGCAATGGCAGCAGCAGCTAGCAGCAGCTACGTGCAGTAGTAGTAGGAGGCAGAAGTAGCAGCTCGCAGCAGCCCGCAGCAGCAACAGCCTGCAACAGCAGCAGCCCGCAGCAACAGGGAGCAGCAGCCACACACGCAGCAGTTGCAACAGTGTGCAGCAGTAGCAGCGAGTTGCAGCAGCCGCAGTAGCGAGCCGCAACAGTAGCCAGCCGTAGAAGCAACAGCAGCGAGCAGCTGCTGGCAGCAGCCAGCAGCGGCTGCTGCTGCTCACAGCCTGCAGTGAGCGAGCAGCAAGTAGCAGCCCGCTGCTGCCAGCAAGCAGCAGCTTGCTGTTGCCACCGAGCAACAGCCCGCTGCTCGCAGCAGACAGTGAGCAGCTGCCCGCTGTGACATACGAAAAAGGAAGAAAAAGTAAAAAAAAATCCCCCACCCCATTCTCTTCTCTGACACGGTTGCAGCAGCCACAACAGCCGCAACAGCCCGGAGCAGCGGCAGCTACTGTTGCAACTATAGCCACAACAACAGCAGTAGCAGCCGCAGCCGCAGCAAGAGCAGCAACATCTGCAAACAACAGCAGCAGCAGCAGCAGCAGCAGCACCTGCATCAACAGGAGCAGCAGCCGAAGCAGCAGCACCACCAACAACTGTAGCAGTAGCAGGAGCTCCAGCAGCAGCAGCAGCAGCAGCAACAGTAGCAACAGCAAAGGCACTAACAACCGCCACTGCTGACGTCAGCATCCTGTTGCTGACGTCACTACTGACATCATCAAAAAAGGGGGAGAAAGGGAAGGGGGAAGACAACCAAAGGGTGGGTAGAACTCCCACCGCCCCAAGCCAGTGCTCATATCAGCAACACAAAAAGGAAAGAAAAAAAAGAGAGAAAAAAAAAACAAGGGGCACCAAACCATGGCTGGTCGCCCCAATGGGGAGGGGTCCTCCTCTGTTGGGGGGACTCCCAGCCTCCCTTTCTTGCAGCGACTATAGCAGCAGCAGCAACAGCATCAGCAGCGGCTGCAGTAACAGTAGCAGCAGTAGTAGCAGCAGCAGCGGCAGCAGCAACAGCAGCAGCAGCAGAGACGGCAGTAGTAGCAGCAGCAGCAACCCACTGGTGTCGTTAGCGGCAACCCTGACCCCCTTGCTATTCTTCAGCAACAGCTCGCTGCCTTGACGCAATAGCTTGTAGCGCTGCAGCCGTTAGCCTCCCAGACTGCCACCAGTGCACCGCTATTGTTCATCCCTCCAGGGCATGCCAGCCCAGTTGTGTCTGCTGCCACGCACTCTCTGACACTGCAGCAGACTCAGCGCCAGCGGCGGACAGTGACCTCCGTCCTTGGCCCCACTCTGGGTGCCAGCCGCAAGCAGAAGGACTTTGAGACGCCGCAGCTGCCACTTCAGGCCGGCGAGAAGTTCCGGAGCTGGGAGCTCAGCTTCCGGATCTGGGCGCAAGGTGAGGGCCTGTGGGCATACTACATCCTCCTTTATGATGCTACCCAGGCCGACCAGTTGTATGACGCTGGTCGCGCCGTCCGTGCCCTCGTCCCTGTCACCCCTCCAGCTTCCCGCCTGGCCCTAGAGCCTTTCCTCGGCGACTTCACCACTGGCGCCATCCCATGCCCTGCAGTCGCATGGCATGTCCTTACCCGGCCCCATTGCCTGCCTAGCGACGCTGAGGCCAGCCGTCTGCTCCAGGAGTTCAACTCCCTGCACATGGGGGAGACCGAGACGATCACTACCTACTGGTAGCGGGCAAAGACATCCTTCATCGTCTCGGCAAATCTGCCCCACCGCCTCTGTCCGCACTCCTCACCATCAAGCGCACCGCCACCAGCGCATACACGGACGTCTTCGTGCACTACCCTTAGGACGTCCTCTCCACCATGGCGGCCCAGGGCACCCTCATGCCCTGGGCATACGATGTCTTCCTCCGCATTGAGGAAGCTCGTCTGGAGTCCCAGCTCCATCGCACGGAGGCTCTTGCATCCCCTGCCGTCGCCTCACCTGCTGTCACCTCTGTGGTCGTTGCTTCCCCCGCCGCAGCTACCTCCTCGTCTTTGGGGAAGAAGAAGAAGAACCGGAACAAGAAAGGCAAGGGTCCGCCGCAGCAACAGCCGTCAGCCGGATCCAGCGGTGGTGGCTCGGTCTGCCACAGCTGTGGCCAGCCCGGGCACGGGTGGTATACGTGCCCTCTCCCGACGGACGAGGCGCGCGTCATCGCCACCATGTGTCGCCAGCGGGAGTGCCGTCTCACCTCTGCCGCCATCGCTGCTGCTGGCCCGGACACCTCGACCTCGTCTAGCAGCTCCGCCACTCCGAAACCTCTGCCAGTCCCACAGACACCCGCGCCGCAGCAATACTATCCGCAGCCGTCGGCGCCTCCGTTCCCGTCACCGGTGCTATCCCTCCCTTACCCGGGCTCCGGTGTCGTCACTCCGTACTCGGTCTACACTCCTGGGGCGTCCTCCCGTGAGCGTCAGCTGGAGCAGTTCATTGCGCTCCAGCTCGCCCTGAAGCGTCCTCCTCCCCAGGGAAGTGTGAGTTGCATCACCTCCTGCTATCCTGCCCTGCCTTGCATGACTGTGACTGATCTACGGTCGTGTCCTGTTTCCTCGTCTGTCTCATCGTCTCACATGGTCTCCTCTACCCCTTTCTATGACGACGTTGCGTGGCTTGACGATTGGCAGTCTCGGTTCGTGCCTCCTTCCACCGCGCCCGCATCCCTTGCTTGCTGCCATTTCACCGTCAGCGATCTGGCGACCCCGGTCCAGGACCCCGCTGATACCTGGATCATCGACTCTGGGACTAGGCATCATATGTCGGCCTCTCGTGAGGCCTTCAGTATGCTCGGTCTTGTAGGCAATGTCTCCGGTGTCTGGACGAGCTCTGGACAGGTGTTTCCTGTCCGTGGTGTTGGCGTTGTTCGTTTCCGTGGTCCTGTCGGTGCCGTCTTTCAGACCGATGTCCTCTTCGTCCCTGGTCTCGAGCTCACCCTCCTGTCCGTCACTACCCTTGATCGCATGAGCATGGATGTTATGCACTCGAGTGGTGTTGGCAATGTGTCGCTGCATCCGTCTGGTCTCGTAGTACTGCACGCCACGCCCCGTGGCAACCTGTGGCATGTGTCCCGTCTTTCCTCCTCCCGTTCCGTCTCCTCCCCGTCGGCCGCCAGAGGCCATGTGTTCGTCACCAGCACGCTTTCTCCTTTGCACACTCGTCTCTTGCACCGCCGCCTTTGCCACGTCCACTTTGCCGCCGTAAACAGCATGCTCCGTACCTAGCCAGCCAAGGGCCTTGACCCAGAGACATTCCCCCTCACGTGCCCCACTGAGTGCATTGACTGCGCTCAAGGGAAGATGCACCGCCCCACGTACCCTTTTTCTTCCTCTCGTGTGTCCGCCCCTCTTGACCTTGTCCATTCGGACGTCATGGGCCCTCTCCCCACCGAGTCCATCAGCGAGCACGGCCGCTATGTCCTCACCCTCATTGACGACTACTCTTGCTACCGCTGGGTCTTTTGCCTTCGGCAAAAGAGCGATGTCGCCCGCACCATCCAAGACTGGCTTGTCCTTGCGAAGCGCAAGTGTGGCCGCTCTCTTCGCCGCTTTTGCTCCGATCGCGGTGGTGAGTACATGGGTGAGGCCACAACCTTTCTCGCCTCACGCGGCATCCACCATGAGACATCCGCGCCCTACACGCCCGCCACGAACGGTGTTTCCGAACAGTGGAACCGTACCATGGCCGACGCCGTCCGTACCATGTGGGTCAACATTTATGGTCAATCACCCCAAAAGTACACACTAATTAACTAGTGTACAAAACTGGAACATATGTGGAGGATGTTTCCAGGAAATGAGCTACCATGAATAGTAATGCTTCGAGGAAGTTTCATGTAAATCCTGAATACACAGAAGCTTTAATGTGTAATACCCTGGAACTTTCATTGAAATTCATTCAAGTCCTCATATCCTTAAAAAAACTTTAACAAATAAAAAACAAAAACTGATTAGGGGTTTGGGGTTTTGTTTTTTTACTTGCCAGGGCACCTGTCAAGCCCCACGGTAGTGGGGCCTGGCATGTTCCCTTTCTTTTAGCATCACACCCACCCTAACCCGACGGTTCAACCCATGAAACTACGGGTTTGAGAGTTTGCCATTGCCAACCCTCACACATGTCCTTAACAACCCCCCCAAACTTCAAGCAAACCCCTAGTTGCATTGTGGGCTTGGGGTTTTATTTATGTACTTGCCTGGGCACCTGCCAGACCCAGCGATAGCGGAGCCCGACAGGTTCCCTTTCTTTGACCAAGAAAGGTGGCACCTCTAAGGTGACCCCTATTGTGACATACATTTCTCATTGATATGTTTGTTATAGATTACCTGACATTGTCTTGTCGTTCTTTCTTGTGTGGTCTTATCGTGGCCATTTTTTGTTTGGCGGAGTAATCTGTTGTGGCTGCGGCAGGTCACTTGTTGCGTCTGCGACATCTTGACTGCAGCTTTCACGAAAAAAACTGTCGTTCGAATGAAAATGAAGGGATGTTTCTGTCTGATTTGGGGGGGGGGGGGGGGGGCTCCATTCGTCCCGTACTAATTGCCTCTTTATGGTCAATCATAGAACGGGCGTCGATGGGTTTCGACGGGTTTGGATGCCATGCACGGACAAACCCGTCTCCTTATGGCACATTAGTTACAAAAACATCTGTCGCGGATACTAGTAGGCAAATCATAGCTTCTTCGAACTTACGATCTCCATAGATGTATACAGATTGACGTCCAATGGCAAAGATGAAACTATCTTATTCATCGGATGGACAATGTGCTTATGAGAAAATCTTTGCAATTGGAGGGGGAGAAAATCATTCTGTCGATGGCCGTTGATCAACGTTCATAGAGATAAATACACTTGTGTATTACGAACAGTGTCTATCAGATACACTCACAGATACACTGCCCCAATACACTTTCACATTCCAGGGGGGGTGAGAGGGTCTTGAGTTCGCTACCCCCCCCCCCCCCCCCCCC
>SZWC01009318.1:3351-21588 GCA_023375785.1 Penium margaritaceum | reverse complement strand
CCCCCCCCCCCCCGCGGGTCAAAAGTGTATTGCGGCAGTGTATTGGAAAATGTACCTAGACGGGGGTTGAATAAATACACAAGTGAACAAATACATTAGTGTACATAATCGCACGCTTGTACAATACACTCCCCAATACACTCCCCCAATACACTCGACTTGTTCTGGGAGGGGGGAGGGATGTGCTTAAGGTTTTGCTTCGTGTTCTTTCGAATGACAGGTATTCATGGGACAATGTGCGTATGAGGAAAAACTTGCAGTTTGTGTTCGACGGAGTCCGTGGATGTACGTAGATCGACGGCGACAGGAATTCCAGAACATTTTCTCAAGAAATACACTTGTGTATTACCAACATTGTCTATCAGATACACTCACAGATACACTGCCCCAATACACTTTCACATCTTGGAAGTGGGGAGGTGGGGACAACTCGCACCTCCCCCTCTGAAGTTGAAGTGTATTGTGGGAGGTTTATCGGGTAGTGTATACGGAGGAGGGTCCTTTTCATACACAACTGTATGAATACACTTGTCTACATTTTCTATGGTAAGCAAGATACACTTTGCAATACTCTCCCCCAATACACTCGCGGTGTCTTTGGGGGAGGGACAATCAACTTTGAGCGAATCACGCTCGCGGCACTTGCAGAATTTCAGAAAAATGACTGCATTCACTCTTCTTCCACAAAGACTGAACTCTATTCCATTTCTAGAACTTGATCACATGCTGTGTTGGACAAGTATACCCTTACGATATTCATAGGACACAAATAGGTGACCCTATGAATCATTGACTATATTTTTTAACTAGCGTAGAAAATTATATTACAATTCACTACAAATACTTATAAACTCTCTTAAAATAATATTGAATTTGTTCACTCAGAAATTAGTGATGTCATAAGTGTACACATGCTAGTAAACTTCTGAGAAGTGAAGATAATGGAGTAGTAGTATACATAGGTAATGAGGTGTATAAAAGAGGGGTGATAAACCATAACTCCGGGTCGAGTCCGGTCTCTCCGATGGCTTCTACTTTGAAGCCATGGCCTACATGACCTGGGTCTGGAACCGGATTCCCCACGATCCCTTTTCTCGGCAGTCCACACCTTACCAGCATTGGTGCGACTAACGCGCTGACCACCGCCCGACTCGCGTCTGGGGCTTCGGCTCCGGCTCGTCCGTGTCTATCCCGTCGCGTGGGGGAGTGATTCCGTCCTCCGTCCTGCCACTTCCGGGTGACATAGCCCCAGTCGCGTTCGCTGGTCCCTCCGGGCCAGCAGCCCCAGTCACGTCCGCTGGTCCCTCCGAGCCAGCAGCCCCAGTCTCGTCCGCTCGTCCCTCTGAGCCAGCAGCCCCAGTCGTGTCCACTGGTCCCTCTGATCTAGCAGCCCCAATCGTGTCCACTGGTCCCTCTGAGCCGGAAGCCCCAGTTGCGTCTCCTAGTCACTCCAGGCCCACAGCCCCAATCATGTCCGCTGGTCTCTCCGAGCCGGCAGTCCCAGACGCGTCCGCTGGTCCCTCCGAGCCGGCAGCCCCAAACGCGTCCGCCAGTCCCTCCGCGCCAGCAGCCCCAATCGCGTCCGCTAGTCCCTCCGCGCTGGCAGGCCCAGTCGCGTCCTCCGGTCCCTCAGTGCCGACAGCCCCAGTCGCGTCCGCTGGTCCCTATGGACTGGTAGCTCCAGATGTGTCCGCTGGCCCTTACGGGCCAGCAGCTCCAGTCACCTTCGCTGGCCCATCCGGGCCAGCTGCCCCAGTTGCATCCGTTTGCCCCTCCGGACCAGCAACCCCGTCTGCCTCCATTGGCCCGTCGGACTCAGTGCCATCTCCTGCCCTGCCACGCTACACACGTGGCCCAGGCGGCATACTCCGACCCAAACCGTCGGTGAGCGCGCAGACTGTCGCACCACGCTCCGTGGTGCCTCGACCCCCCGTGGCTCCACCTGTCTCCTCCACTCCCACGGTCGTGAGTGGGAACCTTGGCACCAAGGCCCTCGGCTTGACCACCTCGGCCATCATTGCAGACCTTCACCCGAGCTTCGCACAGGGCTATGCCATGCTTCATCACAAGCATCCGCACGCTGTCGTGGCTGCACTCGCGCGTATCCCACCAGGGGTTCGAGATGCACACGCTCTCTCAGTCAGTTCCATAGCACGCCCTGAGGACCCAGCCACCCTACGCGAGGCACAAGCCTCTCCTGAGGCCGTACAGTGGGACGCCGCATGCACCGATGAGCTCGCTGCTATCCGACACCACCATGTGTATGACCTCGTCAACCTTCCTCCAGGTTGGAAGGCCATCGGCGCCAAGTGGGTCTCTCGGCGCAAGTGGAAACACGACGATCCTTGGAACAAATACAAGGCCTGCCTTACAGCCAAGGGGTTTGCCCAGATTCCTGGGGTCAACTACGACCAGATCTTTGCCCCAGTTGGCCGGTTCTCCACTAGCCGGGCGCTCTTCAGCCTAGTCGCCCAGCATGGGTGGGAGTTGCATCAGATGGATGTGAGCAACACGTCTCTCCATGGCTCACTAGAGCGTGAGGAGCTCTACATGGTGCAGCCCCCAGGCTTCGACGACGGCACTGGGAGAGTCTGGCGACTGCGTAAGGCCCTCTATGGCCTGAAGCAGTCGCCACGGTACTGGAACCAAGAGATCAACAGCACGCTCCTTCGGGGCAGGCTCCAGCGCAGCACCGCTGACCCCGCACTGCTTGTCAGTCCGCGAGGCCAAACTTTCGCCGAAGTTCTGGTTTACATCGACGATTTCCTCATTGCGTTGCCACACACGGCTGCCATCCAGCCTGTCAAGGACTTGCTACATGCCGCCTACCACATGAAGGATCTCAGATCTGCCAGAGTCTTCGTGAGCATGGAGCTCGAGCATGATCGCTCCCAGGGCGTCCTGCACATCCATCAAGCCGCCTACGTGTAGACTCTGTCCACCCGCTTTGCGGAGGACCTGCAACTCGTGCCAAGCGCATCCTCACCCATGTCACCCGATGGCCAGGTGAAGCTGAAGATTCCTCACCCAGCTGTTATGGGGGAGCCAGTTGACGTGACCACGTACCTGCGAGTCATCGGGTCACTGATGTTCCTTGCGACGACGACGCGCCCAGACATCGCGTTCGCCGTCAACCTCCTGGCCCAGATTTCTCAGGAGTCGCGTCACCTCCACTACGAGGTCGCGATCCGAGTACTCCGCTACGTCATCTCGACTCCTCAGCGAGATCTCATGTTCCATCGTCAGCCGTCTGTGGTCGTAGTAGGCTACACCGATAGTGACTGGGCCGGCAGTTCGGACGGTAAGAGTCGCACAGGCTGGGTCTTGTTGATTGGCGGCACAGGTGTGTCCTGGCGAAGTGGCAAGCAGGGGTGCATTGCACGCAGCACTACTAAGACTGAGTACGTGGCTCTTGGCTGAGGCGCATGTGAGAGTATGTGGCTCTGTCGTTTGTTGTCCGAGTTGCGTCAGCCTGTCACATCCATCACGTTGCATTGTGACAATGAGAGTGTCATGGCCATCGCCGACAATGACTGCGTGCATCACACACGCTCAAAGCACATCAACGTTGAGTATCACTATGTGCATTCGTTGTTGCATGATGGCAGCATGAGCATCGTGTAGGTTGAGACAGTATGACAGTTGGTTGACTTCCTGACCAAGGTACTGAAGCGTGACTCGTTCAAGAAGGCTATGAGTTCGGTTGGCGTGCGTCCGTGAGTGGCTCTCTTTGTCCCTTCTTGCATCTCTGCGTGGCCTGGGGGAGTCTGGTCGTTGACTGTGTCTCTGCCCGCACATGTGCACTGCACCTGTGAGTCGTGGGGGAGTGTTGGTTTTCGTGCATCTCTCATTATACTATGTTGTGTCCTCTCGGCTTGTGTACATCAACGTGTAGATGACTGACGGCGAGACTCGACGCTGCTCGAGTGTTGCTCGGTGGAGCCGATGCACGCTGAGGCCCACGCACCGTTTCCTGGATCCTCCTCCCTCCGGCGATGCGCTCAGCTCCATTGGCAGGCCTCCTCGGCGGTCGGGCTGCTGGCGGTCACTGCCATTGCAGATGCTGTTTCCATGCACCTAGCTCTGTTTCTGGTTGTGGCATTGTGTCTGCAGCGTCATGCTGTGCCTAGGGCCCATGTCTCCTGCTGTGTGGCCCTGTTTGGCGTCACTGACTGTCGTCGGCACTGCCCAGGTTTGGGCAGCCATAACTCTTTGCTCCTATTTTTCTAGCTGATTCCGACCACACGACTGCGTTCGCAGCGTCGATACTGTGGTATGGTCCAGTTTTCAGGCAAAACGGACGACGCCTGGATTTTGGGCCGTCGGGCGTCTGGGCTCACCGAGAAAATCCTACCTGCCATAAAAATAGGTCTAGGACTATTTTCTGATTGGCTGGTTAACTGAGTATCAAGTTCTACACTAGTGGGGGGAGCTAGAACTTGGAGGGGTCTCCCATTGTTGGTCATTCATCATTCCTAATCAGTCACTTTGGGTTTTCAGCTGCTTTCTGGCGCCAACACTAGCGCGCGCATTTCTGAGTAACAAACCCAGAGCTTCTAGACTTAGACTCTAGAGCAGCAGACTGAGGGGGCAGTTGACTTAAGCAACGAGCGTGAAAGCCTGCACGTTGCATCAACAACGCTGCTGCCCAAACCTGCTGCCTAGGTTTTCCAGCTCAGTGGTAAGCAGGGATGCGTTGCACGCAGCATTGCTGAGGCCGAGTACGTTGCTCTTGACTGAGGCGCATGTGAGAGTGTGTGGTTGCGTCGTCTGTTGTCCGAGTTGCGTCAGTCCGTCGCATCCATCACGTTGCACTGTGACAATGAGAGTGCCATGGCCATCGCCGACAATGACGGCGTGCATCACACACACAAAGCACATCAACGTTGAGTATCACTATGTGCGTTCGCTGTTGCATGACGGCAGCGTCGACATCGTGTGGGTTGAGACAACACGGCAGTTGGCTGACTTCTTGACCAAGGCACTGAAGCGTGACTCGTTCAAGAAGGCTGTGAGCTCAGTCCGCATGCGTCTGTGAGTGACTCTCTCTGTCCGTGCTTGCGTCTCTACTTGGCCTGGGGGAATTTGGTCGTTGACCAAGCTCGAAAACCTAGGCAGCAGGTTGGGGCAGCAGCGTTGTTGATGCAGCGTGCGGGCATCCACGCTTGTTGCTTAAGTCAGCTGCCCCCTCGGTCTGCTGCTCTAGAGTCTAAGTCTGGAAGCTCTGGGTTTGTTACTCAGAAACGCGGGCGCCAGAGTTAGCGCCAGAAAGCAGCTGAAAACTGAAAGTAACTGGTTAGGAATGAAGAATGAGCAACAATGGGAGACCCCTCCAAGTTCTAGCTCCCCCCCCCACTAGTGTAGAACTTGTTACTCACCTAACCAGCCAATCAGAAAACAGTCCTAGACCTGTTTTCTGGCAGGCAGGGTTTCCTCGGTGAGCCCTAGCAGACGCCCGACAGCCCAAAACCCGGGTGTCGTCCGTTTTGCTTGAATACTGGACCATACCAGAATACCGACGCTGCAAACGCAGTCGTGCGTCCGAATCATCTAGAAAAAATAGCAACGAAGAGTTATGGCTGCCCGAACCCGGGCAGTGCCTACGACAGTCAGTGACGCCAAGCAAGGCCACACAGCATGAGACACGGGCTCTAGGCATAGCATGACGATGCAGACGCAATGCCACAACCAGACACAGAGCTAAGTGCATGGAAACAGCATCTGCAGCGGCAGTGACCGCCAGCGGCATGACCACTGCGAAGGCATGCCGATGGAGCTCAGCGCATCGCCAAAGGGAGGAGGCTTTAGTGAACGGTGCGTGGGCCTCAGCGCGCGTGGGCTCCACCGCGCGACACTCCAGCAGCGTCGAGTCTCGCCGTCACTCATGTGCACGCCGATGTACACAAGCCGGGAGGACACAACAGAGTACAAATGAGAGATGTGCGAAAACCAACACTCCCCCATGACTCACAGGCGTAGTGCACATGTGCGTGTAGAGACACAGACAGCGACCAAACTCCCCCCGACCACGCAGAGATGCAAGCTGGGACAAAGAGAGCAACTCACAGATGCACACCGACCGAACTCACAGCCTTCTTGAACGAGTCACGCTTCAGTGCCTTGGTCAAGAAGTCAGCCAACTGTCCTGCTGTCTCAACCCACACGATGCTGATGCTGCCGTCATGCAACAATGAACGTACGCACGCTGTCATTGTCGGCGATGGCCATGGCACTCTCATTGTCACAATGCAACGTGATGGATGCGACAGGCTGATGTAACTTGGACAACAAACGACGCAGCCACACACTCTCACATGCGCCTGAGCCAAGAGCCACATACTCAGCCTCAGCAGTGCTGCGTGCAATGCACCCCTCCTTGCCACTGCGCCAGGACACAACTGTGCCGCCAATCAGAAAGATCCAGCCTGTGCGACTCTTACCGCCCGGTCTGCCGGCCCAGTCACTGTCGGTGTATCCCACCGCGACTACAGACGGCTGACGGCGGAACATGAGACCTCGCCAAGGAGTCGAGACAACAAAGCGCAGTACTCGGATCGCGGCCTCATAGTGGAGGTGACGCGACTCTTGAGAGAACTGGGCCAGGAGGTTGACGGCGAATGCAATGTCTAGGCGCGTCGTCGTCGCCAGGAACATCAGTGACCCGATGACTCGCAGGTACGTGGTCACGTCAACTGGCTCCCCCACCATGGCTGGGTCGGGACTCTTCAGCTTGACTTGGCCATTAGGTGACATGGGTGAGGATGCGCTCGGCACAAGTGGCACATCCTCCGCAAAGCGGGTGGACAGAGTCTGCACATAGGTGGCCTGGTGAATGTGCATGACCCCCTGGGAGCGGTCATGCTCGAGCTCCATGCCGAGGAAGACTCTGGCAGATCCGAGATCCTTCATCTGGTAGGCAGTGTGCAGCAAGTCCTTGACGCGCCGGATGGCAGCCGTGTCTGGCAACGTGATGAGAAGATCGTTGACGTAAACGAGAACAGTGGTGCAAGTCTGGCCTCGCGGACTGACAAACAATGCGGGGTCAGTGGTGTTGCGCTGGAGACCGCCTCCAAGGAGCGTGCTGCTGATTTCTTGGTTCGAGCACCGAGGCGACTGCTTCACGCCATAGAGGGCCTTACGTAGTCGCTAGACTCTCCCAGTACCATCGTCAAAGCCTGGGGGCTGCACCATGTAGAGCTCCTCACCCTCTAGTGAGCCATGGAGAAGTGCGTTGCTCACATCCATCTGATGCAGTTCCCACCCATGCCGGGCGACCAGGCTGAAGAGCGCCTGGCTAGTGGAGAACCGGCCAACTGGGGCAAAGATCTGGTCGTAGTTGACCCCAGGAATCTGGGCAAACCCCTTGGATGTAAGGCGGGCCTTGTACTTGTTCAAGGACCCGTCGGGCTTCCACTTGCGCCGAAAAACCCACTTGGCGCCGATGGCCTTCCAACCTGGAGGAAGGTCGACGAGGTCGTACACATGGTGTTGTCGGATAGCAGCGAGCTCATTGGCACAGGCGGCATCCCGGTGTGCGGCCTTAGGAGAAGCTCGTACCTCGCGCAGGGTGGCTGGGTCCTCCGGGCGTGCCGTGGAACGGACTGAGAGAGCGTGTGCATCTCGAGCCCCTGGCGGGATCCTCGCGAGTGCAGCCACGACAGCGTGCCGATGCTCGTGATAGAGGATGGCGTAGCCCAGTGTGGAGCCCGGGTGAAGGTCTGCAATGATGGCCAAGGTGGTCAAGCCAAGGGTCTTGGTGCCAGGGTCCACACTCACGACCGTGGGAGTGGAGGAGACGCGTGGAGCCACGGGGGGTCGAGACGCCACGGAGCGTGGTGCGACAGTGCGCACGCTCGTCGACGGTCTAGGTCGGAGACTGCCACCTGGGCCATGTGTGTAGTGTGGCGGGGCAGGAGATGGCACTGAGTTTGACGGGCCAATGGAGGCAGACGGGGTTGCTGGTCCGGAGGGACCAGCGGATGCAACCGGGGTAGCTGGCCCGGATGGGCTGGCGCTTGCGACTGGGGCTGATGGCCCGGAGGTACTGGCGGGCACGTCTAGGATTGCCGGACCGGAGGGGCCTGCGGACACGACCGGGGCTGTTGGTCCGGAGGGCTCAGCGGACGCGACTAGGGCTGCTGGCTCGGAGGGATTGCCGGGCGCGTCAGGGACTGCCGGACCGGAGGGACCAAAAGACGCGACTGGGGCTGCCGGTCCAAAGGGACCAGCAGACGTGACTGGGGCTGCAAGCCCGGAGGGACTGGCGGGCTCGTCTGGGATTACCGGACCGGAGGGGCGAGCGGACACGACAGGGGCTGCCGGCTCGGAGGGGCCGGCAGACACGACTGGGGCTGCCAGCTCAGAGGGACTGGGGAACGCGACGGGGGCGGTTGGCCCAGAGGGACCAACAGACGCGACTGGGGCTGCCGACCCAGAGGGACTGCAGGATGAGTCACCCGAAAGCGACAGGACGGAGGACGAACTCACTCCCCCACGCAACGGGATAGACATAGACGGGCCGGAGCAAATGAGGTCGCAAGGAAACAGGTCCTCAAAGAAGAGGGCATCCCGGGACTCCACGATGCAGTGCCGGGAGGGATCCCAGAAGCGCGAGGCCTTGGACTCACGAGAGACACCGAGGAAGGTGCAGGGATGTCCGCGGGGGGTGAGCTTGCCGCCCTGCTACGGGGCGGGCAGCCACACCACGGCCACGCAGCCCCAGACGCGAGCCAGGCGCGGGTTAGCGCGCTGACCGCTCCAATGCTGGTAAGGCGTGGACTGGCGGGGAAGGGGACCGTGGGGAATCAGGTTCCAGACCCAGGTCATGTAGGCCATGACTTCAAAGGAGAAGCCATCGGAGAGACTAGACTCAATCCGCATGGTGCAGACGGCGTCGGCCATGGTACGGTTCCACCGTTCGGAAACAATGTTCTGGGCGGGCGTGTAGGGCGTGGATGGCTCATGGTGCACGCCGCATGAGGTGAGAAAGGTCGTGGCCTCCCCCATGTACTCACCACCGCGATTGGAGCGAAAGTGGCAAAGAGAACGGCCACACTCGCGTTCCGCAAGGACAAGCCAGTCCTGGATGGTGCAGCTGACATCGCTCTTCTACCGAAGGCAAAAGACCCAGCGGTAGCGATAGTAGTCGTCAGTGAGGGTGAGGACATAGCGGCTGTGCTCGCTGACGGACTCGGTGGGGAGAGGGCCCATGACGTCCGAATGGACAAGGTCAAGAGGGGCGGACGCACGGGAGGAAGACAGAGGGTATGTGGACTGGTGCATCTTCCCCTGAGCGCAATCAATGCACTAAGTGGGGCACGGGAGGGGGGAAGTCTCCGGGTCAATGCCCTTGGCCGGTTGGGTGCTAAGCATACTGTCTATGGCGGGAGAGTGGACGTGGCAAAGGCGGCGGTGCAAGAGGCGAGTGTGCGAAGGGGAAAGCGTGCTGGTAACAAACACATGGCCTGTGGCAGCCGACGGGGAGGAGACGGAAGGGGAGGAGGAGAGACGGGGCACATGCCACACGTTGCCACGGGCGGTGGCGTGCAGGATAACGGGACCAAACGGACGCAGCGACATAGTGCCAACACCAGGCGACTGCACAACGTCCATGCTCATGTGGTCAAGTGCAATGATGGACAAGAGGCTGAGCTCGAGACCAGGGACAAAGAGGACGTCGGTTAGAAAGACGTCACCGGCAAGACCACGGAGACGAACAACGCCAATGCCTCAGACTGGCAACACCTGTCCGGAGCCCGTCCGGATGCCGGAGACATCGCCTACAGGACCGAGCATACTGAAGGCCTCATGAGAGGCCGTCATGTGATGCGTGGCCCCAGAATTGATGATCCAGGTCTCAGCAGGGTCCTGGACCAGGGTCGCCAAATCGCTGACGGTCACATGGCAGCAAGCAAGGGACGCGGACGTGGTGGACGGAGGCGCAAACCGAGACTGCCAATCGTCAAGCCATGCAACGTCGTCACAGGAAGGAGTAGAGGAGACCGCGGGAGACGATGCGACAGACGAGGAAACGGGACACAACCGCAGATCAGTCTGTCATGCATGGCGGAGCAAGAGAGCAGGAGGTGATGCAACTCGCACTTCCCTGGGAAGGAGGGTGCGTTAGGCCGAGCTGGAGCGCGATAAACTACTCCAGGTGATGATTACAGGACGACGGCCCGGGAGTGTAGACCGAGTGCGGAGTGACGACACCGGAGCCCGGATAAGGGAGGGACAGTGCCGGCGACAAGAACGGAGGTGCCGACGGCTGTGGTTAGTACTGCTGCGGCGCGGGTGTCTACAGGACCGGCGGAGCTGTCGGAGGGGCGAAGCTGCTGGGCGAGGTTGAAGTGTCAGGGCCAGCAGCAGCGACTATGACAGAGGCAAGAAAGCGCTCACGCTGGCGACGCATGGTAGCGATGACGCGCGCCTCGTCCGTCGGGAGAGGGCACATGTACCACCCGTGCCCGGGCTGGCCACAGTTGTGGCAGACCGATCCACCGCCGCTGGACCCGGTCGACGGCTGCTGCTGCTACTGTTGTGGCGGACCCTTGACTTTCTTATTCCGGCTCTTCTTCTTCTTCCCTGAAGACGATGAGGTAGCGGCGGCGGGGGAGGCGACGGCCACGGAAGCAACGGTAGGGGAGGCGACGACAGGTGATGCAAGAGCCTCCGTGCGATGGAGCTCGGACTCCTGGCGAGCTTCCTCAATGCAGAGGAAGAGCTTGTATGCCCAGGGCATAAGGGTACCCTGGGTTGCCATGGTGAAGAGGACGTCCTTGGGGTAGTGCACGAAGACGTTCGCGTACGCGTTGGTGGCACCGCGCTTGATGGTAAGGAGCGCGGACAGAGGAGGTGAAGCAGATTTGCCTAGACGACGAAGGATGTCCTCCGCCCGCTGCCAGTAGGCAGTGACTGTCTTGGTCTCCCCCATGTGCAGGGAGTTGAACTCCCAGAGTAGACGGCTGATCTCAGCGTCGCTGGACAGGAGAAGGGGCCTGGTGAGGACCTGCCATGCGGCTGCAGGGTCTAGGATGTCGCCAGAGGTGAAGTCACCGAGGAAAGGCTCTAGGGCCAGGCGGGAAGCTGGAGGGGCGATTGGGACGAGGACACTGACGGTGGGACAAGCGTCATACAGCTGGTCGGCCTGGGTGGAGTCGTAAGGGAGGGTGTAGTATGCCCACAGGCCCTCACCTTGCGCCAAGGTCCGGAAGCTGAGTTCCCACCTCCGGAATTGCTCGCCGGCCTGAAGCGGTGGCGGCGGCGTCTTAAAGTCCTTCTGCCTGCGGCCGGCGCCCAGAGTGGGGCCGAGGATGGAGGTCACTGTCTGCCGCTGGCGTTGAGTTTGCTTCTGTGCTAGGTAGTATGTGGCAGAAGACACAGCTTGGCTGGCGTACCCTAGAGGGACGAATGGCGGCGGCGCACTCGTGGCAGTCTGGGAGGCTACTGGCTGTAACGCTGCAAGCTGCTACGTCAAGGCGGTGAGCTCTTCCTGAAGAGCGACGAGGGGATCAAGGTTTCCGCCAACGATACCAGTGGGTTGGTGCTGCTGCTGCTGCTGCTACTGCTACTGCTATTGCTGCTGCTGCTGCTGCTACTGCTGCTGCTGCTGCTGCTATTGCTGTTGTTGCTACAGTTGTTGCTACTATTGCTACTGCGGCGGCGGCGGTGACTGCTGCTACTGCTGCTGCTGCTGCTGTTACTACTGCAGTCGCTGCAGAAATGGGGGGGTAGGGGTCCCCGCAACAGAGGAGGACCCCTCCTCACCTGGGCTACCGAAGAAAAAAGGTAGGGGTCCTCACCTGGCAGCAGCGGGCTGCTGCTCGCTGCTCGCTCGCTACGAGCTACGAGCAGGAGCGGTCGCGGCTGGCTGCTGCCAGCAGCTGCTTGCTGCTGCTGCTGCTCTAGCTTGTTGCTCTAGTTGCCGCAGCTTGCTGCTGCAATTGCTGCAGCTCGCTATTGTTGTTGCATACTGCTACAGTTGCTACGTGTTGCAGCTGCTGCTTGCTGCTGCTGCGCGCTGCTGCTACTGCTGCTGCTGCTTTGAGCTGCTGCAACGGGCTGCTGCTGTTACGAGCTGCTACGAGCTGCTGCTTCTACCTGCTGCTGCTACTGCATGCAACTGCTGCAGGCTGCTGCTGCCACTGCTTGTTGCCGTTGCCTGCAGCTGCCGCTGCTGCAGGTTGCTACTGCTGCGTGCTGGTGCCAGTCAATGCACCTGGGTGACGTTGCAGCATACGTCATTGCCCGCACGTGTCGGACGCCGCCTGCCGCTCACCTCCTCGCGTCACGCGTGGGGGTCAGTGCTGTCGAAAATCTTGGACAGCATTTCCCCTGGCTCAGTGGCCGTGGCAAAAAGTCTGACGCCGCCACCAGGCGGGTCAATGCTGCAACAAAAAATTCGGCAGCATTTCCCCTGCACTGGCGTGTATGCGGGTCCGCCGGCGTTATCTGGCACCTGTTCGCCAGTCTTCTGTTGCTGTTGCTACGCTCTGGCTCTGATACCAAGCTGGAAAACCTAGGCAGCAGGTTGGGGCAGCAGTGTGTTGATGCAGCGTACGGGCTTCCACGCTCGTTGCTTAAGTCAGCTACCCCCTCAGTCTGCTGCCTTAGAGTCTAAGTCTGGAAGCTCTGGGTTTGTTACTCAAAAACGTGCGCTTCAGAGTTAGCGCCAGAAAGCAACTGAAAACTGAAAGTAACTGGTTAGGAATGAAGAATGAGCAATAATGGGAGACCCCTCCAAGTTCTAGCTCCCCCCCCACTAGTGTAGAACGTGTTACTCAGCTAACCAGCCAATCAGAAAATAGTCCTAGACCTTTTTTCTGGCAGACAGGGTTTTCTCGGTGAGCCCTGCCAGACACCAGACAGCCCAAAACCCGGGCGTCATCCGTTTTGCCTCAAAACTGGACCATACCATAATACCAACGCTGCGAATGCAGTCGTGTGGTCAGAATCAGCTAGAAAAAATAGCAGCGAGGAGTTATGGTCGCCTGAACCCGGGCAGTGCCTACGACAGTCAGTGATGCCAAGCAGGGCCACACAGCAGGAGACACGGACTCTAGGCATAGCATGACGATGCAAACGCAATGCCACAACCAGACACAGAGCTGAGTGCATGGAAACAGCATTTGCAGCCGCAGTGACCGCTAACGGCTCGACCACCACGGAGGCCTGCCGATGGAGCTAAGCGCATCGCCGTAGGGAGGAGGCTTGGGCAAACGGTGTGTGGGCCTCAGCGCGCGTCAGCTCCACCGCGCGATAGTCCAGCAGCGTCGAGTCTGTTGGTTTGTGTGGCTTCCACCCGTCATGACCGACACTGCTAGTTTACCGATATACCCACATCCGGGGCATATGGTGGAGGAGAGCGTGACGGCACGACAGACCTTTGGGGTGTCTCGATACTTCTCTAGCACGTACAAGAGCGCCGGCGAGACGCGGTCGATGCGTTCCGGTAGCCCTGTGGGCTTGTCGGGACCCAGGAGAGTTTTTTCGGTGGGTTGAGACCCGCACACCCGGTGGACTACACCGGTGCGACAAGGAGATCCGATGGCTGTTGTGGGGCTTCCGATGTTCGGAAAGCCGTCTATGATGTTTGGACGTTGATTCCAAGATTTGTTTGGACTGCTCATGTTTTCTCGCTGGTCGAGACCTGGGCACTCGGAGAGCTGTTCCGGTGCCTCGAGGAGACCACCTTTGTTGCTGTAGTTTTGTATGCAGTGTTCTCCCTGTTGACTCATTTGGGTTCAGCAGGGGTGACGGGGCCCAGTGCGGCTACCTGCCGGTGTCCCTACATAAGCCCGCTAGGGGCTCATTTATAAACTCTCATTGTTCTTTATGTTCAGTGTTCCAAACTTTCCCAAATTCTTGCCGTCTTGCATCGCACTCACACACACAGCTCATGTTTGTTTTTGCATGGGCCTGCATGCCCTGAAAATCATTTCCAATTGGGTATCAGAGCACAGGGGGGCGTGTGAGCAGCAAAAGCAGCAGCAGTGGGCAGAACGCAAAGGGAACGCGCCACGTGGCGCCACGCCGGTAGCAGCGTGAGGGAGCGCAAAGCAACTGCACATGAACGCCACAGGGGCAGTGAACCGCACACAGCAGCAATAGCAACCGCGGCGGCAAGAGCAAAAGCAGCAGTAGCCACTACAGCAGCGGCGGCAATAGTAGCAGCCAGTGCAATTGCGGCGCAGCAGCAGCAGCAAGAGGTGCTGTAGTAGCGCATCACTCGGTGCAACAGCGGCGTCACTAGCAGCAGCACATAGCAGCAGCAGCAGCAGCCACTGCAACAGCGGCGGTAGCAGCAGTAGTGTGCAGCAGCAAGTAGCAGCGGCGGCAGCAACAAGCGACAGCCGCGGCAGCAGCAAGCAACAGCAGCAGCAGTTGCTGCGCAGTTTAGCAGCAGCAGCAAGAGCGGAAGCAGCAGCAACAGCAGCAGCGGCAGCAGCATCGAGCAGCAGCAGTAGTATCTGCTGCACAGAGTAGCACCAGTAGCAACGGCGGCAGAAGCAGTAGTAGCAACAGCAATCGCAGCAGCTGCACCCGCCGCTACAGCTGTTGTTGCTGGAGGGCCTCGCAGCCCTCCTGTGAGGGCCCCCGCCCCCTCCGAGGGGCCCCCTCGTCCCCCATCAGGGGGCCTCTCCGAGGGGGGGGGAGCCCTTCGGCCCCTTTCGCCCCCCTTCCCCTCCTTTTGAGGGGGTCCTTGGAGGGCCCCGTCGAGCCCTTCCGAGGGGCCCCTCGGAGGGGCCCGTCGGCTCGGCGGCCGACGGATGGAGGGAGGGGCAGACCCCCCCCCAACCCCCCTCGCCTCCTCACTCACTCGCTTTCTTGCTCACCTCGCTCGCTCGTTTTTTTTGCGAGCGAGCGAGGAGCAAAGAGGGGGGGGCGGCCTGACATCGCCCCCTCTTTTTTTATTATTCCCCCCCAAAATCCTGACTTGCCCCCTTTCTAGGGGGCAAACTAGAACCGGGTGATGGTCAAACCCGGGGTGAGCAGAAAGAAAAAAAAAAGGGACGAAGAAAAAAAAGAGGGGGAGATAGAGAATAAAGAGGTGGCGGGTGAGGGAAACTAAAAACAAAAAAAAGGAAAAAAGAGGGGGTGGCCGAGGGCAAAAAAAAAACAGCAAAATAAATAAAGGATAATCTTCCAACTACCACCACCGTAGAAGTAGCAGCTTCCATAGCTGTAATAGCAGCATCAGGCGGTGGAGTGTCGACGACTACATAGTGCGGCGGCTGCGCGAGAACTTACAGTTTTGCCTTCTAAGTCGATAGCGGACTGTCGTCGGCAGCGATCTCCGCTTCGAGACGCGTCGTGGACCGGCATCTTCCTGGGGCCCATGGATTGGTGCGCGCACCTTTCTCGTAGGATCGACGGTAGATTCGAGTCTTACCAGCTTCGAGGGCTAGGTCGTCTACCGCTTGGAGCAGCAGCCACACCTGCAGCCGCCACCCCTTCTCGTCTTGGAGCAGTTTTTGCTCCATTAGTGGCAACAACATTAGTGGCCACAGTTAGTCAGACTGTAGTCTCCGGGCGTACTGTGGTAGTGCAGCTCTTCCCGTTTGGTCATGTTTGCTGACCCGGACGCCGTGACCTCCAGGAGTGACAGTACCTACTGGCCTCATTCTCTCCCGTGGCTTGTTGTTTACCACCGGGAGTACGTGCCCTCGGTACCTATCCATCGTCTAGCGCACGAGATGAGTGCGAGGACATCTAAGCAGGCGCCCTGCGCATTTGCCTGCTACTACTGTGGCGATGGACGTCATGGTTGGAATCATTGTTGGACGCGCCCTCCCGGCTGGCATCAACCTTGGCTACAACCTCGTCCGAGCCTGCGTCCTCCACAGCATACGGATCTGCCGACGTTGGTAGATCCCCTAGCTGGACCTCTGGCGAGCATATTCGCTGAGATCCACGACCTCTGGCAGAGAGCTCCATCTGCCAGCGAGTCCCAGGCCGCCTCCATCCTTTCGATCCTCCACTCTGCTCCGACCACGACGCCATCTCGTGATGCCATGTCTTCATGCAGTCGTTCCAGTCGAGTGACTCCACGACGTCGGCGTCAGCGCTCCGCACGGCGTGCTTGTGCCGGTTTTGATACATCTTCCACCTCCTCGGCCTCCGTAGATGTACCTGTCGAGGGGGAGTGTGGTCACCGCGCATTGCCTGATGTGACCGTAGCGACAGGATCCGCACGGCAGCTCAGGCAGACTCAGATGATACAGTGACAGCACATGGCGTGGAGTCTGACCCTGACATGGCTTTCATGGTGGAGAGTTGCCTTTCATCGCCTAGGTTCGATCCAGATCTTCCATAGCAGCAGGCGACATCAGGAGGAGCGTAAGCACGGCGTACTTGGGTGGTGCCACTCGCGGCTCCGACCGGTGGAGGTCCAGCGGAGGCACAGGAGTCCCGTATGGATCGGGATGCGTCTACCAGACTTTTGAGAGAGTGTGTGCACCAGTCTCACAGCAGTCCGGTGGAGGCTGCAGGGCTTGAGACCTGTATGTCATCGAGTTCGACATCTACGCTAGGGCAGGAGCCAGAAGATCTACAGCAGTAGGTTGCATCAGGAGGAGTACAGGTCCCGCGTGCCTTGGCGGTGCCACATGCGACTCCGACCGGTAGCGGCCTGGCGGTGGCACAGGAGTTCCGCGCGGATCGCGATACCCCACATGGATCTTCGAGGGCGTTGGCGTACGAGATTCACACCAGTATGACAGCAGTCGTAGTGCATGAGCAGAGTCGGCCGGTTGGTCTTTTGGAGGTTGAGGTATTCTTGAGATCAGCAGTTCTGAGAGGTGTCATTGGGACACGTGCTGTAGCAGACTCAGCAGGTTTCACCGTGTCATCTACATCACTTGAGCACCAGCTTCAGCGTCAGGAGTCAGCCATGTTCCCTGAGTCTACGTCCCGTGCACAGGACGGAGCACCGACACACATGACGGAGTCAGATGGTGGTCTACACTCCATTATTGAGCAAGTGGCGGCGACCAGCCTTCCCGGCGAGACAGTGCGTGAGCGCCAGGTGCGCTTGATAGTCGCCTTGACGGACATTGTCGAGCCGGAGGCCTGCACACCTGTGTCCACTACGGCGGCAGTTGAGGACAGTGCTGTAGATCCCTACACGTAGATGGAGTCACCTCGTCAGCAGGAGCTGAGTTCTGCCCCCTCCGTTTCACCTGTTGGTAACTCTACCGATCACATCGACGTCGAGAGTGGCAGTACTTGCACAGGCGACGTTTCCACATGCTCTACGGACTCTGACGACTCCTCCTTCTCCTTCTCTCTCGGCATGCGACCGCTCACTCCTCGCATGACAGACACGAGCTGTGATGTGGATGCGACACCTGCAGCTGCATCCGATGTTCCAACGTCTCAACACATTGCGAGCTTGGTTGACCCCCATTATTGCTATCGGCAGGAGCCTTCCGCCAGCAGCATCTGGCACACCTATACCCGGGGAGGAACTTGTATGAGCTTCGAGTATGACGTCCGTTGGGGACACTATTATAGGAGAGGTGAGCATCCCTTCGGCTTCCGCCATCCTCGCTCCTGTCGACCCCATCATCNCGTGCGTCTCTACGGCCAGCGGGGATAAGGCCAGATCCCAACCTCCGCGTGGATCGGCGTCGGTGCCTGTGCCGGCCTCGCCAAGGAAGGGGCGGAAATCAACGACGGTCTCGCGTGGCATGGCATAGAGGAGTCAGCGCATCGCCTTGGCTACTATCAGCACCTGTGCTGGGTCTGTAGGCTGATACGGGCTGTGGTAGTAGGGCCACACTCCCTCTGAAGTAGCCCAAACCTGAAAGAGGATCTTGTTAGCTACTGAGCTAACCACCTCCGGCAGAGAAGCCGCGAAACCGAAAATCTCACAAAGGTTCTTACACCTTCTTCCTTTGCAGGTATGTGTCATGCACCCCAAACTTAATCAGGCATACACTTCACCTTCAAGAGTACTAACGCCTTAGCATTACATCTCAAGAAGAGCTCAAGTCGTCAATACGCAAGAGAGCATCAAGCAAGGGTTGATTGATCAGCATGCAAGACAAGTCCTTTTATAGCTGTCTGTCCAGTCCTAGAACTCAAAAGCACATTCCTGGGAAGTGGCCTGAACCAGCCACGTCACCAATAGACTTGCACTGTGGGCTTGACACATAAGCATCCTAGTGTCAAGGTGACAGACCAACCATGTAGCGTCCAAGAAGCTACGGACTTTCTTTCTTGGAAGCTTCCACA
>SZWC01009317.1:76282-108931 GCA_023375785.1 Penium margaritaceum | reverse complement strand
TCTATATCTATATCTATATCTATATCTATGTCTATATCTATATCTATATCTATATCTATATCTATATCTATATCTATATCTGTATCTATATCTATATCTATATCTATATCTATATGTATATCTATATGGATTTCTATATCTATATCTATATCTAAATCTATATCTATATCTTTATTTATATCTATATCTATATCTATCTCCATATCTATATCTACATCTAGGGCTTAGGGTTTAGCAGTGGATGTGACGCTTCACAACTTCCCAAACTGCATGGTAGTGCTTGAGCTGGTTTGTTGTTGGCGTTGGCGCAATGGTCGATTGTTGTTTCCCGAATGTCGCTGCCCGGCTTGTTTTTTCGGTTGACCGGATACTTGTTTTGTGTTTTTTTACCCTTTGACTGCGCCTTCTTGGAAGCATGTCAAAAGTTCAGCTGTGGTTTTGTCACTGACCATCCCCGGCCTGATCCACTGACAATCGCAAATGCTCTTGGTATTTGGAAACCTCCGCGTTTGTCTGCAAAAGGCTCGCCGCTCTGCTCTGGTAGAAATTCGGTTCGTTCTCCCTACAATCCTGGAAGGCCGTTTGCTGATGTCACTAGCAATTCACATTGAGATGAAAACACGTGCAACATTGCTCTATATCATCCATCGCGATTTACAATATCCCGGCTACTGCTGCACGGTCCCTAACTTAGGAAAGTCAGCCGTTAACTCGCTGGTGTTTTCGCCGGAAGCAAGGTGTGTTCTGATGTTACGGGAATGCATTTCTGCACGAGCAGAAAAACGCTTGTGGACTAAGGTGGTTTGGTTTGCGCCGCATGCACGCGCGACGTCCTCCAAACCTCGATGGTTGCACAATGTGATCATCCCACGGGATCTGCGGAGCGTCACTCTCGATTGTGTGGCTTCTCATCATGCACACCAATCGACGGTTGTGCGCATAGGAAAAACTGCATCACACGCCAGAAAGTTGAAGCAAGACCGTTTTTCCTAACCGTTGTTGGTCGCATGCAATGGAAGAAAAATGACTTCACATTGTTGCCCGTTTACTGCCGTTCAATCTGACGCTCGGACATGCTGCCGAGGATAAGCGATATAAAGAGATAAAGGCGTGTCTAGGTTTTCCTGAACTTCAATAATCATTTTGCAAAACATTCGTGAAGAGAGAATGTGGCTTACCCATCAGGGATAGCAAAAAAACTTAGGATGATTTCTGTCGTTTGATTAGGCGAGCCAACAGAGCTCGCCTAATCAATTGATATAAAAAATGAACAAAAGAGAATGCAAAAAAGGTAACACGAGATCATGCAAAATCTAAACGGAACATTGTTTGTCACAAAATCGGACCCGTAATGACCTACGATAGGACAAGACAACAGGGGGCAAGGCTGGGTGTCGTTGAAATCGGTCGTTGGACGCTGTCGGACAGTTCATTGTGCATTTTGTTGAAGGAAATGTGGAGTCCACGAATTGCGGGCCGCCTAGATCTCATCATCATCGCCGGTCAGAAGACAAACGCAGCCGGTCAGATCCGGAGCGTCTCTTCCCGAACGCGGACGCATGTCGAGGTTCCAACGATTGATTTTTGCATGTGATTGGTGAAGACGAGGATTGTTGGGCCGATTCCATTCAGTCATCTGTGTCCTGTGTGGGACCCGCATGGATTGCTGGAGGAGGGAGGCCTTGAGCTTGTCCAGACGGATCGACGCGGAGTGCCGAGCTATGCAGTTGTACGGCTAAAACCACGCGGACAGGAAGTTGCGGTCATCGCTGAAATCGATCATTGAGATGCCCAACGACCGATTTCAACGACACCCAGCCTCACCCAGGATGTCCTCTAAAATCAACTAGACTGCTCACAGACTGCACCAAGCTCTTTCTGATAGAATTACTTCCACGAACGTTCCTAAATGGGAGAGGAACCATGACACTGGATGGTGAGGTTTGACACATAAGCCCGCCACGACATGGGTCAGAGATAAAGGTCATTCTAGGCCCCGCCTGGAAACTCCCGACTAAGCTCATCGAATAAGAAATCTTCTTTGCGTGACGCGAGTAAGCCGTCACGGCTGGCACGGAACTGCGGTGTCTCCAGTGGGCGTTGTTTTGCAGGGTTTGCGAATGTTTCCTAGCATTTTCATATGTTTCGACTTTCTTTCGGCCAAAATTTCAACGTATTTCGTGCTTACTCAAGGCATGCAACTGGTTTCCAGCGGCTTAGCAAGTTCATGGCCTTGAGTTCCACGGCCAACTCGATTCATGCACGTAACGTGAGTTACCCCTGTCGCTGTCGATTCTCCCCGTTTGACCGGTCCACCCTATGACCCACGCAAAGTTAGGGCTGGTGTGGGCTGACCGGCGGCGTTCGCAAAGATGTCGATCTTTGCGAACGACCTTAAAAACTCGACCGGCGGCGTTCGCGAAATTTTAAGTGTTGAGCGTAACTCGGGTAAGCCTGTCGAGGAAGGTGCGATGTCACTTCCGCGTGCATTAAAAGCGTACTCGATGAGCTTAATCGGGAGTTTCCAGCCGTGGCCCTGTTCTCTTGGCCGTGTTTTTGAGGCCTCTCTACTAACTAGCCGCCATTTAGATTCGGGCTCTGTACTGACCAGAAGCAACATGACATTCCAAAACTGACCATGATCGATGTCAAGCGTCAGGTTCCTCAAATCAGTGGCCACAGTCTGATGTTCAGAAACATTTTCTGTCGAATTCAGTAATGTACAACTCAACATGAGCTTCGAAACACAAACACTCAGCTGACCTAACCTGAATCGCATGAAGAGACTAGTTTGCAATCCACAATTTCAAACTTGAGCACACGCAAAAAACCAATCAGTTGATAAAGACCTCAAACGGAAAAGAAAAAAACTTCATCTTACGGATTATCTTAGGCGATGGTGAAAGCATCATTCTTGAGTGATAGCATTCATTATTATTATGCATGAATCAATGATGCAATAAGAATGAGTCTAATTTTTGTAAAAAAGTTGATATGGATTTCCCTCTCCAAATTCAAGTTATTGCATTAGAAAACATTGATTGGAATAACATCAGGAAACATAGAATAATGTGTAAGCAATTACTTGAGGATACACATCATATTAAAAATCTAGTTGAGGGAATTAAACTTTAAAATCTTAGTTAAATTCATATTGAAAATTCAATGCAATGTTGCAAATCTTTTCAACAATGTGGATGAATTCAAACCATTGATTATAGAACTGAAGTGTTGTTTTTCATGAAGATCGAATTGAAGGAAAAAAAAAGGTGTAACATCATTTACTATTAGAAAGAATCTCAATCAGATGTTTTATTTTGATTATTGAAAGAAGTTTTCTAATTTTTTTACGTCAAAGACAAATTTCTATTTTCATGTCAGTTACCAATGACAGAACAATGTTTATTTAGAATCGATGTTAGTTTATTGTTCTATTCAAACGTTTTAAGATTATAGCAGCCATAGGCTAATTTGTGACTTGTTTTGGAACCAGAACGTAGTCCCTCAAAATAGTCAATCCAAGAAGGCCCAGTCACTAGCCGCCTCAGCCACTTCAGCTGAGACGTGTCACGGCGAAACAAACACGGTCGTCATACGGCACGGATGTCAAAACCTGCTTCCTAACTAATCCTTCCACGGGACACAGCCACGTGGAAACAGCGCCCTAGCAGCGCTCAAGGGGTGGAGGAGTGATGCGATGGAATCTCCATCTTGACACTCCTCTTGCCCCAAATCTACACTGAACGTTTTTTGGACTAGAGTCAACCTAGACTCTAACCCGTATATTATTTTACAGATAAGGACGCCTCGATACTCCAATCACGAGACCCCGAAACATGCCGTAAATATTTCAAGACCGTTTTTGATCTAAAAAATGGTCCGCACGCTACATTCCTCCCCCTTTGCTCCGAACCGTCCCGGTTTGTCCTTGCTCATGGAGGTTTGATCATTGAGTCCTTCAAGGTGCAAACCCTACAACAAAAAGAATGCATAAGAGCACAATTGTGAGCTCTTGTCATCTGCATCATAGTTGCGTCCTGTTCATACACAATCATCCACGCACATGCATGGTTTTCAACAATTGTGATCATCTGCATGCAACATTCCGTGTTGACCACGCAATCCCTTAGCTCTTGCCAAGACGAGGCATGTATCACCTCTATACGTTTGAACACACGTGTTGGCATTTATTCACGGAAGATTCATCACACGTGTGTATCGTCGGCATGCTTGATGCCATTTGGGACATACATTGTCAATGTCAAAGAGCCAGTTTTGAAGAGGGTATGGAAGAAACATTGTTCCACATTCTGTGTGGTACATGTTCAGCAACCTGTTTTGATGATGCCTCTTCCCCCTTTGCAAGGAGTGTCTTTGCGACCTAGTACCCAAGCTCCCCGCAAAAACTATCCAGGTCCACACAACACTTCCCATGTCGGTCAAAATTCATCTCTTCCAAGGGGTTTTTCTTGAGGTGGTACCTCCGTGCAGCATTGTCAATACGTGCAATTCAGGATCCAGACATACGTCCTTGCAGTTTGTACCAACGTGTTCATGATCACTCGTAGGTCTATTAGACCTCTTTCAGCACCTGTTGGTTGGTTTGCTAAACTCAACCAAGCTCCACTAAGCCCGTGCAACTCGCATGCTAGGTTTTTCTCAGGATTGGAATGCACCAAGATCCTAAGACATGGTTGCAGAGCGCACTTGTTTTTCCATTCAAAGATTACACTAATCTTTGACGAAAGCGTCATTGGTCGTCTGACATGTGCAATTGCCGTCAAAGTCCATCACTGGACACGACAATGCTCGAACCTACATGATCTTGGTCTCAACCATCATTCCCTCATTTCTATCTGAAATGGGTATCGTAGGCTGCCTCTCACGTCCCTGTCAAAAGCACACTTCTTTTGAACTATAACCGATCTGAGATGAAATGACCGATCTGAATGACCATGGATTCTATCCACGAATGAAGTGTTCATCGTACGGTATTCACCAAACAGGTGTACCATGATCGCAATCATTGCAGCACAAGCTGGAAAAACACCTTTCGGGTGTCAATTCCATGTGATTGTGAATCATATCCAGTGGTCTTGGAACAACTAGTTCCTAAATCTTTCTGTGCTTATGTCATCACGTCCAAAGGTTCCTTTCGGGAAGTCTTCATGGATTGTGTTTGCCTTGTCACAACAGAACATGTTGTTCAATGTCTTTTGTTTTGTACATTTGATACGTCCACTCAACAGAGTGTTTTTCATATGCCTTACCCAAGGCACTTGTAGAGGGGATTTCCCTCATCAAAGACGTCTGAAAAACCACCACCGTTGTGGATACCACCGCAGCTACATCCAAAACATGTTGTACTTGCATTCGGCAATGTACTTCAATTGGACCATCTCCAATGCCAAGGGAGTTCAGTCGCTTAACCGTGACCTTCCAAGTCATCAAAGCGTGGTTTGACTATATCGGTATTGCAATGATCTCTCTCAGATTTTTGGTTTTAGCTTGGTTGCCAACAAATTGCATAGGCGGTGCTACACCATGTCTTTGGTATGATGGAAATCTATCCACGTGATATTTGAAAAGTGTGACGTACACAACTAGTTTACCGTGTCAGGATGCCCTCAACTTTGAGACATCTCTCAAAACATGAAATGAATCTCCTGAGAAACATCGTTTTGCAAGGTCCATCTTGAAAAGTCCTCATCTCAACAATTAGTTACGACACACTAGTCATTATTTTGCCTCAATGTTGAATATTACTCAATATGTGGTCGGTCGGACCACCAACATGTAGGTGCTAACACACTGATAGCTTAAATCTATTGGCTTAGATTATCTCCACGGTCATAAACGTTGATCGCAATACTTAGACCTTGACGAGATCCCAACTATGTCATAGTTTGTTTGTATAAAACTATGAGATCTTCATAGAACTCTTGAACTTCATTAGTAGAAAAGGGGTGTCGTTTGTTTTCTTCAACATTGAATTTTCACATATCTGTGAGTGAACGTGTCATCGATATTGGTTCACACACTTTCATCTTTCAGTGTCCACGGCATGTTAACTCATCGAGTAATGAAAAACTAAAGATGTCTCCTTCAAATTTGTTCACATTCGACATTTTGTCAATCTTGTCATACGTCAGAATTGACTCTTCTGATCTTTGACCACCGCACTGTGGCATCTCAAATCGTTAAGGACCCATCAAAGAGTCTCCGCCCCTCTCTCGCGCATTTAGAACCCCCATTGCCAATTATCCTTGTCTTTAGAACATGGTTCTGAGCACACTCATGTACATATTTCTCGTCTGTACCAGTTGGGTACTACCATATGTATCCATCACTCACCGGGTGATAGGGTGTCAATGGTTTTTCCATTGAAACTTTATTCAAGGGTATCATCCTTGACACGTTCAATCACGGACCGATGTTTGCATCCGCTATGACTAATGCTGCACAGAATCTTGGAAAGGTACTGATACATCCAGTACACACTTTGTACAGGTAGCATGATGCCTATCCTTGAGGATCAAAGTCGGTGTGCTAACACACCATGTCTGTTTTACATCTTATGACATAGTCATGACAAGAGCTTTGTCACAAAACGATCGCAAATGCCCTTAAAAATTATAGCAATGGGACGTGTGACTGTTGTAGAACACGTCTTGTTCCCACCAAACTACTTTTTTGGTCAAATGGTGTCTCCATTTTTATCCAAAACATCAGCTGATATTGTCATCTTGTTCAAACATCACGAAATCGTTGTGATCATTCGTCCGTCCAACTTATCCATAACTTGATGTCATGAGCTACGTACCAAAAGATAGCGGATTATGTTTTTGTGCATGTCGTGTACGTTTTCCACGCATAAAGTGTACAAAACTTCACGTGCCTGAAGTACCATAGTATGCATCGCACTTGTCTCCAGCACTTGGTCATGCACTCTGACCTCCTGCGGTCATGCAAGTCGTGCATGTTTTGGAACTTGTGCTCAACCAATTAAGATTTTGTAGCATGTTCTATTTATGGGTATGGAGAATTTCGTTCACCTTTAGCATGGTCCAAATTTGAGGAAATCTTCCTCATCACACATGTGACTTATCCGTTGAAAATTTGTCCATACTTTTTTAAGTATCTTTCCATACTTCTATTGTCGGGGCGAAGTTTTTAACTTGAAATCGTCATCACTGTCGGTGATGACCGAGATTGTTGTTTTTTTTGTACACCGTTCGGGCATACATCTGATCACTTCAACTGTCTGTGATTGTTTTCGGTCATGCCCGCCGGTTCTCTATTTGAAGAATTGGACAGTCTGACCATCTGCGACCTCACCTAGATGCCTTATAAACGTCAGACGATGTGCCTCTAGTGCTTCAACTAACGTGCTTGATGCACTTGCCTGTAGAACCACTCCGTGCATAGATTGTATGCTTTCATTTGGTGGTCTACCACAAGCTAGCATGATTAGGTAAATAGTTGGCTAGTTCTTGCTAGTGGATGCAACGGGGTGTGATTGGCACCCATGTTATCGATGCAATCGATTTCCTATAACATGTGTTGTACCATCGACACAAGCATAGCTAGTCCAACCGAAATTCATGGCCATAGTGCGTTCAATACTCGTATCACTGGTGCATTCAGCACCCATGACAGAAGTGCAACCCGCAGCTTTGTCAATCGTGCAATCGATGTTTATGAAAACAGTGCATTCAACACTCGCGCAATTGGTTTTTATGACAACGGTGCATCTGCACGCGGTTTTGCCGCCACACTCGTTGGTCATACATTCAATGCTCATGGGAATTTTGCGTTTGGAACTTGCGTGAATGCTACGATTGCATTATCTATGTTGGTCATATTCCAAGTGCGACTAAAACATATCCATCGACCATCATGCGTGGATTTCGACCATCGCATTTGTGGTTTGAGTGTGATTGGCACTCACGTTCTTGTTTTGTCGAAATCCATTCACAGATGACTTATCCAATGTTCTCTGTGCAATCAACACCCACGTGGATAGACAATCTTCATTTGTCTTGGTCATACCTCTGCAGACCATGAGTAGTGCGTTCAACACTAGCATCCCGGATGATTTCGGCATCCGTGATTAAAGTACAACTATCACTTTTTCACTAGAGTGTTTGACAACAAGAACATTTCTACAACCAACACTTGTGCTGTTGCCCGCAGTGCAATCGGCACTTACGTCGATGACGTGGTCCACATCCGTGTAATCGGGTAATGAACACTCGTTTTCTACTGTCTGCACATTTCACATGCGACGTGTAGGTGAGTCGTCAAGTGGTCGCAACACCTACGATGCCTTTCTTTCTTTGTTTATTTCTTTTATCTACATGAAGAACTCATCTTGATGTATTTCACCGTTGTGGTTTTGCAACCTGGTGCTGTAGTGACTCTTTCGTGTAAGCAAAAATGTTTAGCCCATGTACGACCCGCGTTAAGCCATGTCATGGCTCTCAACGATCACCCCTTCCGGGTTTTCTCCCGTAATATCCCAAACTTTAAGGCTAATTTAGAAAATATTCAGGGACTCTCGGTGCTTGATTTCTGGAATTGAAGCTTTTCCAAGTGAGTTTTGTCCACGACATAAAAAACTGTTGGTTTTCCTCCTTTTTGTGCTTTGGAACGGAAAAGAAAAAGAAAATCAAAACTGCTAATCTTCAGAAGAGTTCAACTAGAGCTTTTAGATTTTTACGTCAAAACCCATGGTCAACTTGACCACACACTTGGGTTCTACCACAAAATTTTGAATTTTTTTGAGCGTTTTTGTGAACGGTTAACGTAGAATTCCTCAACTTGAGGGTTCATGAAAAATGAACAAGTTTCTGGCACGTCATGTGTCCCCCATGTTTTTCTGTTTTCTTTCCTTTGAAGCTTGGAATATCCCCAACATCTCTTGGTGGTTTGTTGGTAAGTATCGGTCTTCCCATTTTCCATGAACAAGAAAACATTCTAGAATAGTATTTGAGAACTCCTCAAAGTATTGTAGAGATCAGATGGAGCCCCTTGCGGCTTGTTATGGCGGTCAACCCATGGCCAACAAGGCCAAATGTCGGGTTCAACCGAGGAAATCTTGCTCGCCTCGAGTGCTAGCGACACGAAGTGATTTTTTATACAAAATTTCACAGCTCAGTCTTAGCTTCAAACTTGTTCTTACGGCGTCCAAAACGGAAACCAACCAAAGGACCTGTCCTCGGATTTGTATGGAGCCGACCGGGTCGAAAAGGTAGGATTACTTTGGAAAAGTAATTGTTACCGAGTGTTCAAACCAATGCTCTTCCACTTCTCCAGGAGACGTGCTATCGGCTGCGCTACCGGTTAACAGTTACCCGTGACTGAGCTCTAATAGGTGCGTTTACGCAATCTGAGGAGCCATCTCCTCCCGCGGTTGGAGGAGGACTGAGGAAACTTCCTCCCGACCTTCTTCCTTGGGTGGTAGGCCCGTGTGAAGGGGGGGACGTGGAAGTTCACCTCCTTGCCTCCCCCTCGGGCAGTCAGCCCTCATGAGGGGGTACGGAAGGGAGGAACACCTCCCTTCCTCCCCACCTTGGGCCTTCGGCCCACATTAAAGGGTAAGGGGGAAGAGGGGAGAACGTCCCCTCTTTTCCCTTTCATCCCCCCCGCCAATGTGAGGGGGGAGGGGAGGGGAGGAGACGCTCTCCTCAATGCCCCCTGGCGCAGCCGGCACCATGGACGATGGGGGGGGAAGAGACTTTCCCCACCCGTCCCCCTTTGCGCAGTGGGCATCATGGACGGGGGGGGGGGGAAGGGGGGGAGGCTCTCTCCTCATCCTCCGGCTCCCTTGTTCATGGCAACTCTGCACCATCCACCAATCCAAGTTGCTCCTGAATAAAATCTGCATGATGAAGTGACTCCTCACGGTGAGGATCGACGAGGGAGATGATGCTATCTCCGCCATGCAACAGATCGAGTCGCTTGCCTCACAATGCAATGATGTGGGGTGGCAGATCGACATGCAGCTGCAGGCGATGGTCCTCCTCATGGCCCTACCTGAAAGTTGTGGTCCACTTGTCACCGTCCTTGGAGGATGGTCAGAGGACAAGCTCACCTATGGCGTAGTCGCATACTACATCCGCAACGAGGCGCAACGCCAGAGCTGCGGGGATTCCTTGTCTTCCTCATCAGCCCTCGTCACCAAAACACATGGTGGCGGAAGCGGGGACGGAGGAAGCGATGGAAAGGGCAGTGGAAACAAGGGTGCCAAGAAAGGTGCGTGCCGCAACTGCGGGAGGGCCATTGGGCCCGTGAGGACCCAGAGTAGGTGAAGGCCGACGGCAAAAACACCAAAGGCAAGGCGCTCCTCAATGCCAACGAGAACCACTTTCTCAAGAAGGCCAACAAGCGGTGCCTGGATTCCGCGGCCGAGGAGCACACCCAGGTTGAGAAGGTGGGGTTCGTCACCTATGAGAATTCCTCAAAAACAATGGTGGTCGTGAAAGACAAAGTGGAGCCGGCGGCTGGCCAAGGCGACGTGGAGGTGGAAATCATGGTGGGCGGTAAGAAGGAGATGACACAATCCGTGATATGCAGCATGTCCCCGGCTTGGCTGACATCTTAAGTGCCGGCCGCTTGTTGGAAAAGGGGTATGAGGTACTCTTCCGGAGGAAAGACGCAGTGGTGCACAACGACGGCGGCGGCGAGGTCGTGCTGGAGGCAAAGAGTGAGGGCGGTCTCTACATCATGGAGACCAAGGTGATCCCCACGGCATTGGATGGAACAGACTCGTAGGAGCGCTTCGTCAACATAGCCAAGGGAGGAAGTGCCAATCTGGAGCTTTTGCACTGACTAATGGGGCCTTTGGCACCCGCAACCGTTAAGGAGATGGCGAAGCGAGACATGGTGCATGGCATTGTCATCGACAATGCAACAGACGCGGCAGGAGATGCAGAAGGCCACAAAAGGTGTGAGCCTTACATTTTTGGCAAGACGAGGCGTAAGCCATTCAACGAGAATGCTAATCACGCAAAGGACGTGCTCGAGGTCGTGCATAGTAATGTGTGCAGACCATTCAAAGTACCGTCAAACAGCGGCATGAGATCCTTCGTCACCTTCATCATTGACTACAGCAAGAAGCTCTTTGTGTACTTCATAAAGTGGAAAGGCGAGTACCTGGACCGGCTGAAGGAGTACGTCGCAGCGGTAGAGAGGCAGACTGGCCGGAAGGTCAAAGCGCTGCGCAGCGACAATGGCGGAGAGTACGTGGGCTGTAGTGGGTGGATGAAGAAACAGGGCATCAAGTGGGAAGCCACTACGTCATACTCGCCACAGTCCAATGGAGTCGCAGAGCGGGCAAACCAGACGTTGCTAAACATGGTGCGGACCATGCTTGTGGATGTGGGGTTACGGCGAGGGTTCTAGGCGGAGGCTATGTGTACAGGACGCCACACTATCAACGTCACCCCAACAGCGGTGCTGAAGGGTAAGGGCGGCTGGAAGATGCCACAGGAGGTTTGGAGCGGGCACAAGCCCAATGTGGTGCACTTGAAGGTGTTCGGATACAAGGCGCACGCGATGGTGCAGGCGGCACAGTGACGGGACAGCAAGCTAGAACCACAAGAGAAGCTGTGCTTATTCCTTGGCTACGAGAGCACGCAAAAGGAGTATTGGCTCTAGGGCCCGTGCATGCAAGAGATCATCCGCAGCCGTGACGTCGAGTTTGACGAGATGCAAAGCTTCAACAGCAGTAGCAACAACATGAGCGTCGGGAATACTCCAGAACAAGGGGAGTGGTTCTAGCTCCTTGACTACAAAAAGGAGCTGGCGGAAACGGAGGTCGATGATATAGCGTCAGAGCGCGGTGGTGCAGCAGGTGCAGCAGCCGACGTGGAGGACTTCGATGACAATGTAGCTGGGCTGGAGATCTTGCGGAAAGATCCATCGGAGGAGGCACCGCGGGTGCCGAAGCGTGCACTCCCGGAGAAGTTTGCGTCGTGCGTCAGAGAAAACTTCTTTGAACGTGCCACCCATCCGGTCGATGATTCACTGGAGCGGGATAGATCCTCAAGGAGCCGGCTGGTTGATGATTCACTGGAGCGAGCAGAGTTGGAAGGATTGCAGTAGAGCAAGAAGGCGCCACCAAAACTGTTACATCGTAGCGGAAGGCAACAGAAAGCTGGGAAGCGTTTCGATGCAGGCACCGGTCGATGGATCGGCATAACCGTCCGTGCACGGACAGTCTTCCTCGCTGGTGCAGCGGGAAGATCCCTTGCGTATGGTTTGCTATACGGATGCTGACTATGCTGGGGATGTGGACAAGCGTAAGTCCACATCCAGCTATGTGTTCTTCCTCGCTGGTGCAGCAGTCTCGTGGTGTATCAGGAAGCAGGACTGCTTCGCCACCTCCACAGTGGAAGCAGAGTACATCGTGCTGGCCGAGGCAGTCAAGGAGGCGGTGTGGCTCCGTAGTTTGCTGGGGGAGCTAGGCGTGCCGCAACAAGAGCCTAGGTGGTGGAAGAGGACAACACCGGCTCCATTTCGCTGACCAACAACCCGACGCAGCACAGGATGACAAAGCACATTGAGGTGCATTACCAATTTGCACGAGACATGGTAAAAAAGGGGCAGGTGGTGTTGCAACATTACAGCACGCACAACATGCTTGCGGATTTCTTGACCAAAGCACAATCCGTGGACCGGCACGCGATGAGCGTGGCCGGACTTGGGATGACCAGCTATGATGGGTTGGAGGGCGCAGCGGAAGATGAGTGAGAGCAAGCAGGAGCAGTGGGAATAGAAGGTGCAAGGGGGAGAATGTTGACATGTTTCCCCTTCCCATGCGCAGGTGTGGCGCCAGGAGGCGCCGACGAGCCACCAGAGAAGAGGAAAAATCCTCGCAGTTGGATCTGGCAACTTGAGGATTGCTCGGATCCTAAAATGGATGATTGTCCCTAAAAATTGAAGAGTTGCTGAATCCGGTGGAAGTTGTTGAACCGGAATCGGACATGTATCGAGGGAGATATGAACTTCCAAAGTTAAGGTGTGCGCGGCGGCTCTGGGAGCCGGCCGCGACTTGACTTTTGGTGAATGATCGACTGGACCGAGTAACAAAAGTTCCATCTGGAGATTTTTCTCCGGAAGGTCTGCCGAGGCGTCTGGTGGATAATCCACAGGATCCTGTAGTGCAGGTTGTTACTGAAGGACTTAGCCAAAATCCTGGCTCGGCGTCCGAAACTCAGTAGTACATTTTGTTGCTTGGGGATTTGATCAAAATTCTGACTGCAGGTCCAGGGACAGGTTTTAAACCTTGTCACACTCCATCACCAAAATCGACCCAAAAGAGGGGGAGGTGCGTCGAAACAGTGCAAGGGACCCCTATACCATATGCAATGGGATCTACGCCTTGGGAAAGGCGCTTCGCATGTGAAGGAAGGCGCCACGGCGTGTGTGCACCATGGAGGCGTTAGGCGTTTCTGTGGTGGGTGAGACATGCGCTTCGGCAAGCGTAACTTGGGTTACGCTTGGCTGAATTGTGCCTGGTGTGGTGCGTTGGAGAGCTCATGACTAGCCCTATAAATAATCTAATCATGTCCATGTACAAAAACTAGTGCATAATGCAGTTATTACCTTCACAAACTGATTGTCTCTAAAATCCTGCTCACATAGCGTGAGGCGACCAGAAAGCTCACGCTCAGTCTCAGATTTGCCCAAGACAGAAGACGTGAACCACTAGAGTTGGATCAGACCAATGTCGGATTTGCGCCACGTGGATTTCCTGGCACCACCAGGGTTGAATAATCTTGCATAAATTGACAGAAGTGTTTGGCAAGGCCAAGGACACAGGAGGTTATCTTTTGATATGCAGATTTGATGGTTCCCCTTAAACCAGGGAGTAAACATGTCCGCTCTTTGTACTTCATAAACCCCTTTATATTGAGGGGTTTGTGATTCTTCAGAGGTGGTTTGTGGGGGATTTTCAACCGGGTCTATGATTTCCCATGCATTGAAAGGGAACTTGCTGGACCCGACTATCCCGGGGCTCAGCAGGTGCTCGTGCACGGATGAAAATCCTAAAAATCTGGGTGTAATGAGGGAGAGGGTTTGTTAATGACTTGTATACGTCTGTGACTCACGTATCCCTAAAAGTTCACATTTGGAAATTTAAATCCATGCATTCATGGCCCACTACGCGTTGAACTCTGGATTTTAATGGTGTACAGAGCACAACAGTGTTGGAGGGACAACCAATGGCTTCAATCCCATGTGACAACCTTACACAAGTCCTCTACAAATCTCAACCATCTAGAAGTTCACATACCTCACAATGAATATAGTGAAAGGAGCGAGTGTACCCAGTTATGAGCAAAATTTGACTCACAAAACTCTCCAGGCAACCCAAATAGCAATGGTGGCATGCTTCATGGAAAATGATGCAAACCCGACAGCTCTGACAGCCAATCTAGTGATGGACAACTCGGGCTCGGCAATCCCTTGCCTCCGCCGTTGTCCTTCAGGGTAATACCTGCCATGATGGGAGGAGGCATGTTCCAAAACTCTCACATTAATGAGGGCTTATACCAAAAGGTGATGGGACTCAAAATCCTAAACAACCATCTACTCCAACAACTAGTCATGGTGTTGGAGGAGTCATAGAATACACGCACGGGCTAACTTGTACTCATCGAGAGAAACAACCCACTCTCAAGTGAACCCCAAATCCACCAACACCTCCTAAGCCGTTCGATCTTGTAATCTCAGAAGGACCAACAATGTGAATGTGGATAACAAGTTTGGAACTTGCCTTCACTGTTGGGGCCCAAAACAATGAAAAGAAGATTAACCTCATGGCCTTTTTTTTTTCATGAGGCATTGAGTTTCTGGTCTGATCTGAAGGACATCCAACTGGATCAAGAACCTGGTGGAGCCCAATTAATGGCTCACGCAACCACTTAAACTGTCGACTGTATGCGTTTTACCTCTCAAGTGAATGAACCGGATTTATAAAGACTCATTGACTCCAAAAGAGAGCTAGAAAGACTTCTATGTGCTGTTCTTGTATGTTCAGGTTAACTGAACAAGAAGAAGGAAGCATGGCACATACTCAAACGCCTGCATCAGTAGTCCGACGTGACTGAGTACACATGACATGTCCATGAAGTCATCACCAGTAGTGACATCACCTCGACAAACTGTGTTTCCACTTCAACGTTGGCCTCAAACACAAATTCCAACAAGCTATTGTATCATTTGGAATCCAAAGTGACCTTTTGCACATGACCATTGTAGCTGACTAGATCGACAACACTTACTAAAATGCTCGAATGTAAGCATCCAACTACTAGCAAACCCAAATCCACAACTATTGTCGTAATGGAGGAAAGACTCAGCTTGCGGAGACCTCCAGTATGATGGAGATTGAGAATCAATCAGAAAAATCAATGGTTGTACTGGACTTACAGAAAACCAGGACAAATTACGTGCAATGTTTCCAAGTGACAGAAAAATGCCCAAAGGGAGGAGAGTTGCTGAGAAATTCAGAGCCCACAAACGATAGAGGATAGGAGCAGACGGTGAAGCTCCAAACCAATCAGAATGATCTGTGCTGACTGATTGCTCATCTGAATGGCTTGCAACACTGCAGAAGAGGGTTGTTGAGTTTGCAAAATTCATTTGAGGGGCACAAGGACGACCAACCAGCGATGCTGCCACAGGTGAAATGAAGGGGTTTCAAATGTAAAACTAATGATACGTGCACTACTTGATGGAGGGGATTTTATGTTTCAGAAGCTTGGTTTGCAAAAGAAACCAGGGGTTTTTGAAAGAATAACTGTCCACGGAAAAATGTAGATTTAACTACTTAATAAAAAACCCCAAGTGCAAAGTGGGGAGTTACTTGATGTAACAGCCTGAAGAACGTTTCCAATGAGCAACCAAGGCATCCTTGGACGAGATGTTTTGTAGTGAAACAATCCGCAGCTGGACTGGAGCAGCAACAAAAATTATGTAAAAATAAATAGCAGAAAGCAAGAATGACCTACAACCGAGACACCCACGATGCAACAAAGGTTATACAAGAGGACAGAAGAGGATGCGGCAGAGTAAGGTGTAGCAGTTTCAACTTGATGCATGATGCCAATATCTCTGGACGTGGGTAAGCGGTACTTGTGACACAAATGTCAGGTGTGGCTCATCCACGTGGAACCAGGAGAAGGGAGCACAAGAGCTGCTGCTGAAGTGACAAGCTCGACAGACCTATCGGCCTCAACTCTGAAGAATTTTGCAATCTTCCTGGCGGAGTTTGTAACCATTGTTGAGGATTTTGAAGGTTTTTTCCTAAATAACTGCCTCAATAATCACCTCCTAAACACAGTAATGATAATGAGACAGACCTGAAGCGAGGTTGCAGCCTGACAGCCAAGAGGACCTATTGGATGAGCGACCACGAACTAACTCGGCTGAAGATATTGCTGGACAAAAACCTTGCTGGACAAAAACCGGGCCATCCACGCCACCATATGCTACCTTTGTGCTTTGTCAAAAAGGATATCATAAAAATGTGAATGTGTCAGAGTATAGTGCGTTTAACACCATTACCATCGTAAATCGCTACCCTCTTCCGTAACCAGATGGACTTCTTGACCAACTCCGAGGAGCGTGAATTTTCACTAGGATCAACCTACGGAGCAGCTATCATCATATCTGCATGCTTGAGAAGCATAGGATGAAGACAGAATTTCACACGTGCTACGGGCATTCCAAGTCCATGGTTATGCCATTTAGATTCATATGTACATCGGCAATGTTACTGGCAGCAATGATCAACATTTCCTGGCCGTACCTAGACAAAAATGTCTTCATATATCTCAACAACATCCTGGGTACATGCGCACACAGGAAGGGCATGGTGATACCTCCAAAGAGTTTTGAGATTTTACAATGGGAGAAGATTTACGGCAAGCCCAGTCGCCATTTGATCAAGTTTTTGTGAAAAATCAATGGTGACAAACGGATCAAGATGGACCCGAAGAAAGTGGAGGCGGTCACTGATTGGTCTGACCAACCAATGTTCGGGACGTCCAGGTGTTTTGGGTTTCTGCAACTAGTGCTGTTGATTTGCATAGGATAATGCCCGAGTGTGAGAACCCCTCTCTCATGAACCCACATAATAGATATGGGGATATAGTAAATTGGAAACGCTCAAATTTGAGAACTGCTCTGACCTCAGCACCAACCTTACAATTGGCGGATCCAATGATGGACTACATCATGGCCACTGACGCGTCCAATTGAGCAATCAGAGTCATTCTCCTCCGATACAATGGCAGAGGAGAACAACCAGTCGCGTGTATGTCAAGAAAATTATGCAGGCGTGTGCTGCATTGAGTGGTGTACAAAAAGGAGATGTTGACAGTGTTGCAAGCATTCAAAAAGTGATAGTGCTGCCTGGAATGACGACAATGTAAAATCCACATCAATCGCCACACAGTAAAACATCTCAACAATGAGCCAAATTCGGGCAGTCCAGAAACTTGATGGATGGAGTTCCTTGCATCCATGTTTTACTACAACATTAAGTGCCATTCTGGATAAACAAGTCCAGCGGATGATCTATGCTGATGACCAGATCTGATAACAAAGAATGGCATGTTACTTGTAGAACTAGATTTGTACCTTGCAAAGCTATTTGCCAACTTATACTTTGACGAACCATACGGGCAAAACCGATTCACTCGCCAGGTCATCCTACCACCGAAGAACAAGCCACATCACATACTTTTGGAGGAGTGCCATGACCCGTTCTAGGTGGAAACTTTGACAAAGATAAGACACTGGAAAATCTCACGGTGTGAGACAAGATGCAAACCATATCGCAAGCTATGAAATGATGTCCGAAATGTGTCAACGTCATAAGTTGAGACAAACCAAACCCTCATGCTTTCTTCATCCACTAACATTACTCAAATAACCATGGTTGGACATCCCCATGGACTTTGTGATGGATTTTCCTGAGGCGTTTGAAGCAATCCTTGTGGTCGTTGACTGGCTCTTGGAAACATTGTTCTTCACCCTGACTACAACGATAGTGACCGCCATGGAAAAAAATATGGTTGTTCCTTAACAGTGTCGTCCTATATCACAAGTGGAAGTGATGAAGTTTCACTAGAAGAATTTGGCAAGAGCTGATGACTTGCTTGATGAAAATTGGGGCAGCCCTCAGGGAGGTGATCGGGCTCACTAAGAGCCGCCTAGGCAGGACCAACTGTTTGTGAGAGGGAGTTGCAGGTTGCACAGACAGAAATTACGGAAGCAAACATAGGTTTGAGAAGAATACGAATGTCTGAATCGACTCTTGAGTGAGAAATTATATAGTCACAGCTTTCTTACAAGCCCTTATATGCCTCATTTGGCCCAGGGAGCATTGAGATACACTCTGTCAAAGTTCACCCTCTAGCACACTCTCCTAGCCTAGCGGGATGAACGGCAGTCACCTCATCACACATGAGAATTATGTCTCACACGACTTGGACGACCAAAATTCGTGGTCTGCACCTTCCTCAAAGTATCTTGGAGGTCCTTCAGCCGGCTTTTCTCCTTGAAGGCCGCTCTCAGCCGTCCTGGCCAATAATCTCGCCGCCTTTTAGGCTCAAAGTGCTCAGGTCGTCACTTGAACCCGACCCATGACCCAAACTTTGGAAATCCATATCTCACTCAAACGGACTCCGAATTGAGTTCCGTAAAGTGCATTAGAACCTGTGAAACATCCTTTACGCAATTGCAATTCCAGATGATTTTTGTCGAGCAACCTATTTTTGTCACTTTCTGGCACTCTCATATCCATCATTGCTAAGGCAGTCAGGTCCAGTTATCGACGGCCTTCCTGAAAGTAAATATGAACTCACCAATCAGACGTTCGGACAACTGCTTTGAACACTATGTCAGCCACATGGCATGGGCTGGTCAGTCAAAGTAGCCGACCTTCGGGTTCACCTAAAAATCCACTACCTCCGCAACAACGGGAAACATTTCCTTCAAAGTGGTAAATGGTAAAGTACCCACAACTTGGGCAGACTTGCAGAGTTTGAGCAACATACCAACAGCTGATATCATACGTCAAGGCTTCCAAAGAATCTTGAATGAGGCTCGCCAGACACTTGTGGTGACACAAGCAGCAATGAAGCGAGTGGCCGACAAGCATCCAATGGACCCCAAGTTTCACACTGGTTATCACTACCTACTCATCTGGACAAATGTCGGACTGTTAGGACAGGAATGTGCGAAGCTCAAACTCAAGTGGTTGGGGCTATCCATGATCAAAGAAATACAGAGATCTATCGTTGTAGAGCTCCACCTCCATAAACATCTTGCTATGTACCAGATGTTCCACATCAACCAAATCAAGATTTACCAGGACCCAAGAGAGTATGTTCCTGATAGGGAAGTGCCTCCACCACCACCTGTGGAAGTAGACAAGGATACGGAGTATGCATTCAAAGATATTCCTGAAAATCACCGATGAGGAAAACTGACAGAGTACCTTTTCAAGTGGCAAGGGTACAATGCATTGCACAAAGAATGGGAGCACTAAGACAACCTATGGGACGTCGATCACCAGACCGCCAGTGACTTTAGCCGGCATCAGCCCACGTTTCTCAATGCGTTGGGACTTAAGGACTAGGGGGGGAGGAGGAGGGGGTTACATTTATAATGTTTATGTGTCTCTAAAATTCACGTGTGGGGATTTATGTTCATACATTTGCAGCCTAATCTACTTCTGTAGTCAATTTCCTAAGCACATAAAACATTTAATCTAGGGAGGAGAGTGTGCAGAAATTCCTACAAGACTCACGCCATGGATCAAAGCCCATGAAACTTATTAAGATTCAGGAGTTCGTGCAAGTAAGAGTTAGAGCTAGAGTTAAGCTCACCGGTGAGCGTGGCTCACATTTGTGCGTGATGCATATCAAAACCACACGTCACTCAGAGGTCGAGCTTGACTTCTCAGCAAAAACTGAGGACGACTGCTTACCATGGCACAGTGCAAATCTGGCCAGGTGGCCCCCTAAGGATCAGCACCTGGTTGTTGGAGTATGGCTCTCCCATAATCCCACAATTGATTTGGAGATAGCTCTGACATCCCAAAGCATTAAAATTCTAGAGCTCCCCACTAGCAAAACCAACACTTGGAATAAAATGGAGCATGTGACCACGGGCCACATGTTGAGTGTGTGTTGCTGTTGCTGGAAGAGGGCACGAGCTCCATCATGAGTGGTTCCCATCTTGTGTGGCTGAGCTCCAGGGAAGTCACAGAACCCAATCTCATGTATGAGGTAGGGTGCATGTAGAGCAAGGAAAGAGGGCCTAAAATCTGGAAGACCAACTTGACCACAAACATTAGCACTTCTCCATGATCAACAGTTACAGCATCCATATGCCACAGCACACCAGTTTCAAACGAAACATAGAGGTAGTGAGCACAGGTGACCCGGGATCACGGGGATAGAGAAGATGAATAGCATGAAAACCATACTTGAACACATTTCTACTGAATGCCTTTGTGAGAAAGTCAGCTCGCTGCGAGCGTGTGTCCACCTAAACAACCTGAAAAGTGCCAGTGGTGATGCACTCACGCACAAAATGGTGCTATAAAAAAGATGTTTTTTGTACATGAATAGTGCATGCCGTTATTCTCTGCAATGGCTTCTGTGCTCTTATTCTCACAACACAGAGTGACGCAATGAATGGGGATGCAAAGCTTCTGCAACAAGAAACACTTCAAGATAGTCTCACACATACGTGCATCAAGTGCTACATACTCAGCCTCGATCGAGCTCCTTGTAACACACCCTTGTTTGCCACTCTTCAGGGAGACAGCACGACCTCCATTTAAGAAAAGGTATCATGTATGACTTCGAGCTTGTGAATCATTGGCCCAGTCACTGCTAGTAGAGTCATCGAAAATGACTCAGGGCCGCATTTTGAAGTACAGTCCTATGCGTGGAGTGGATACAACATATTGCACCACAAGTACTACAGCCTCAGGGTATGGCACTCTGGGGCACTGTGAGAACTGGGATGGAAATTTAATTTCAAAGGCCACATGTGCACATGTGGTGATGGAAAGAGACATGAGTGAGCCTATCACACTTGAATAGTGTTGAAAATTTGCCCCTCCGCATGCCCAAGTGCAGCGCCGGGAGGCGCCGACGACCCGCCAGAGAGAGGAAATTTGTTACAGTTGGATCTAATGGCTCAAAGATTTCTCGGATCTTCCGGTGGAAGTTGTTTTACCAGAATCGGACAAGTAACGAGGGAGATATGAGCTTCCAAAGTTGGGGTGTGAACGGCGTCTCTAAGAGCCAGTCACGACTCGACTTCCGGTGAAAACTCGACCGGAACGAGTAATTAATTGTCCATCTGGGGATTATTCTCTGGAAGACTGCCAAGGCGTCAGGTGGATAATATCCACCGGATTGAGTAGTGCAGGTTGTTACTGAGGAACTTAGCCAAAATCCTGGCTCGGCGTCTGAAACTCAATAATACATTTTGTTACTTGGGGACTTGGTCAAAATTCTGAGTGCAGGTCTGCGGACAGGTTTCAAACCTTGTCACACCCCATCACCAAACTCGACCCAAAAGTGGGGGAGGTGCATTGAAACAGTGCAGAGGAATCCTGAAACACGTGCAATGGGATCTGTGCCTTGGGAAGGGCGCTTCGCACGTGAAGGAAGGCGCCACGGCGTGTGCACACCTTGGAGGCATTAGGCGTTTCTGTGGTGGATGAGACCTGCGCTTTGGCAAGCATAGCTTGGGCTACACTTGACCAAATCACACACGGATTGGTGCATTGGAGAGCTCATGACTAGCCCTATTAATTTTCTGATAATGTTGATGTACAAAATACAATGCAAAATGCCGTTTTTATCTTCGAATAAAGACAGTCAGCAAACTGACTGTCTCTAGATTCCTGCTCACATAACGTGAGGCAACCAAAACGCTCATGCTCTGTCTCAGATTTGCCCAAAACGAAAGACGTGAACCACTAGAGAAGATCACATCAACGTCAGGACCGCACCAAGTGGAATCCCAACAGATAGCCCGATGCATTCGTTGTATCTCCCAGTTCTGAGACATCCAGCAACTTTAGTAGTGTCTAAAATTTTTGAGTCATTGGCATAGAGGCCAAGAGAATTGCATAGAGTAGGGAGGAAAACCACTCCCCCAGGTTGTTGACATATGCAGCATGATGAACATTCAGTCTATTATTTGAGAAATCAAGTTCGAGCTCCATGCCAAGAAAAACCTGTGCTGAGCCAAGATTCTTCATTTTGTATGTTGATTGTAACAAAGTGCCCCTATTCTTCTGGAATACTTTGGGCTACGTCCAACTTTCGGGGGCATGTGGGTGATTTTCTGATTTTTGGAGATTGTGCGAGCGGTCGAGCTCACCTCCGCTTGACCGCTGATGTGAGGAGGAGGAGGAGCGAGCGAACTCTCGCCAGCGTGTGGAGTACGCCGGTGCAAGGGGGGGTTTCGCTTGCACCTGCGAGCGTGCATTCCAAACACGCAACCCGAGGGTTGCGATGGCGCCCTCGGCCAGTGGCGTACCGGTGACGCTACCCGCTGAGAGGTTCTCTCTGGCTGGAGCTCCGACGACGGACGCGGTCAACTGCTACAGCAAAACTGGTGATTATAACCGTGCGATGGTCGCAGTTCTCCGGTGGCGTGTACAACACGGTGACCGCACCCACTGCCAAGAGGCATACAGGACCAACGAGGTGGCTCGCCGAGAGAGAGGACTGACCGTCGATCTCAACGATCGACGGCCGAGAAGTTCTGGCACTAGGCATTAGGTGCAAGTAGAGCATCAGGTTCAGGTGCAAGCAGAGCACTGGGTTCAGGAGCAAGGAGCTTGTTACAACAAGCTAGGAAAGCAGTAGGCAAGGGCCAGGACCAGCCAGCCGAACAATATAAAAACGTTGTACTTTGTTCATTGTGATTAACATGATAACCTGTCATTTCCAGTTCTGGCTTCCAGAATTCTCCAAGTCTATCTTTTTGCTGCGACTGTGCTCTCCACACACCAAGGATTAAATCTTCAGAGAGCACACACTCTCACATCTTGTATGAGAGCCAGAGCCACACGTTGGGCGGAAGCGCAATCGGAGCTTGCCAAAAATTCAAGGAGCGAAGGCACGGACGATGCCGGACAACGTCGAGGCTGATCGAGAGGGAGATTACTGGACCAGAATTCAATGCCAACGTACGAGCCAACCTCTGGAAATTTTGTATATTTCTAGAGCGTCCATAGGCCCTACCGTGTGTGCGCAGGAGATGACGGGTGACTCCCACACACTTCAAAGACGTCAGATTTTCACCCCGGACTGCCGAATTGCTGCCTAAATCTCTCTGATGCTGCCAAAGTGCTGCCAATTTTTTTCTGAGGAACTCTAACGGCCAAAAATCATCTAGAGCCATGGAGCAGGCCCTGCAGCAGATCGTAGAGCAGCTGAGAGCCCTCAAGCTACAGAATGAGCGACTGAATTGGCAGATGGCTGACCTGCGGGATGGGACTGACGCTGGATAATTTCGGGCCACCCAGTCAAGGAGTCCGCCAAGACCAAAGCCAAAGGCTCTGGAATCGTTCAATCCATCAGTCAAGGGTGTGAGCGTGTGGACCTGGTTGTTTGCGATGAACAGCTACTTTAGGACTCTGGGTCACCCTCCAGAGGACGATGCTGTACGTGTGTCATTTGTGGTGACATTGCTACGCGGAGCAACATTAGAGTGGTGGAGGCAGCTGAATATACTGGCCACTCAATGTGGAGGTGGGAACACCGCGGTACAAGATGCCGTGTTGTGGTAGCCAGGCACGGGACAAGCCAAAGCGCGCGTGCTGACAATATGGGAGCAGTTTGAACAAGTCATCAAAGATCAGTTTGATCTCCTGAATGCCTCCATGGTCGCACTGAACAAGCTAAAGCAGCTGAAGCAGATGGGCTCGGTGCAGGAGTACACACGCCAATTCTTGGCGCTGTGTTGAGAGATTGAGGACATGAGTAAGCCGGAGATGGCGGATCAGTACCACGACGGTTTGAAGGTGGAAATTCAGCGCACGCTGGCACTAATTGGAACAATGGAGTTCCAGGCGATGGTCACCATTATTGAGTGTGTTGACGCCCTATGCTACCATCGAGGGGATTTCCGTGAGAGGCAAGAAAATTTTCAGTGTCGATTACAGCAACAATAAGCTGACCCTATGGAGATCGACGCAGTTGAAGGAAGCCAGCAGCAGAGCAAGCTGCGTGGTGGAAACTGTTGGATCTGCGGGAAGCTTGGGCACCACAAGAAAGACTGCAAGAAGAAGCTGTAGGGAAACGGCAACCAGCAGTGAGTGGCAGACGACCAACTGCTGGGAAAGCTTCTTCGGCATCAGCAAACACCAGCCCCAAAAGTCTTTTGACAACTAAGGAGCTGTCGAATGTATTGCTGCAGAGCAAGGAGAGTGGGAGCGTTGTGGGAATCCTCCTAAAAGCCGAAGTTTAAATGGCTGGTTCTACGGATGGCAAGGGGCGCCAGACTCACCGGCAGATTAGAGCATTCTAGATTGCGGTGCGTCACACTCATTCTTCAGCGACGATCTTGCAGAAAGGTTGAGGCTTGCACGACTACCTGGGAAACCAACTAAGGCCAAGTTGGTACAAGGGGAGCTGGAGAGCTTATTGCCTCTGAAGCCATTGAGGGTCTGTCTGGGCAAGCTGTTGTGCGAGGCAATCTTCCGCATGTGCCCGATGGATACTTACGACGCCATTTTGGGGCGTGACTTGCTGCACCGTGGAATCCTGATGTGGATTGGGTGCGTAGCCAGGTGAAAGTGAAGAAATGTGGAGAGCAAATTGTTTTGCCGTTGTGGACTGAGGAGAAGGACTCCAAGGCAGGAAAGGTGCCCTGGTTGAGTTACGTGCAGTTGAAGCACTGTCAGCACAAGGGGGACCAAGGGTACCTTGTGTGGGTGTGGGAAAAAGAAGCAGCTGAAAGGGTGGAAGTGTTGGCAGCAAATGCAAAGCAACAAGAGGGAGAGCAGTAGAAAGCACTAGCAGCAAAGCTGTCAGAAGGCATCCAAGGGGTCTTAGATAGCTACGATGACATGTTTCCTACTAAGCTGCAGTGTTTCCTACTGAGCTGCCAAAGGGTTTACCACCGAATCGGGAAATCGACCACAAAATTGAGCTGGTTTCGGGAGCAACTCCAACGGTACGGGCTGCTAATCGCATGAGCAATAATGAGTTGGGTGAGCTGAAGAAGCAGTTGGAGGAGTTGACGGAACAGGGGTTCATCAGGCCGTCGATGTCACCCTACGCTCCACCAGTCCTCTTTGTGAAAAAGAAAATAGGGGAGCTGCAGATGTGCGTGGACTATCGCGCGGTGAACAACATAACGATCAAGAACCGGTATCCGCTGCCAAGGGTTGAGGAGTTGGTTGACCAGCTGAGGGGAGCACAGTTCTTTACCAAGATTGACTTGCGCTTGGGGTACCATCAAATCCGGATTGCGGAGTAGGATGTGGAGAAGACGGTGTTTTGAATGCGGTATGGCCATTCTGAGTACCTCGTGATGCCGTTTGGGTTGACCAACTCTCTTGCAACGTTCATGAGCCTCATGAACAGGATCCTCCACCCTCATCTAGACCAGTTTGTGGTGGTTTTCCTCGACAACATTCTCATCTACTCTCGGACCTTGGAAGAGCATCAGTAACACCTTCAGCAGGTGCTGGACATTCTTCAGAAAGAGAAACCATTTGCAAAGCTCTCCAAGTATGACTTCGAGAAGTGGGAGGTAGAGTTCCTAGGGCACATCAGAGTGACAAGGATCTCTGCATGGACCCAAAGAAGGTGGAAGTAGTGAAGCAGTGGCCGACACCAAAGTGCGTGCGTGACATCTAGGTGTTTCAGGGGTTTTTCAACTACTACCGGAAGTTCTTCCGGGGGTACGCAAAGAAGGGTGCACCACTGACTCAACTGCTACAGAAGGATCACCTGTGGGAATGGGGAGAGAAGGAGTAGAAGAGTTTCGAGGAGCTCAAGGTTGCAACGTGTGATGCTCCGGTCCTGGTACATCCGGATTCATCCAAGGAGTATGTCATGGCGACGGACGCAAGTGACTATGCCATTAGGGCGGTGCTGATGCAAGATCACAGAAAGGGGCCACAGCCGATTGCATACGCGTCTCGCAAGCAGTAAGGTACAGAGCTGAACCACGCGATCCACGAGAGGGAAATGTTGGCGGTGATCCATGCCTTCAAGCACTGGAGGTGCTATCTCGAGTCGCGACGCTGAGTGGTCTTCACGGATCACTACGCCCTCAAGTACCTGAAGACGTAGCCGAACCTCAGTCGCCGGCAGACTCGTTGGATGAAATTCATGGAAGGTAGTTTTGACTACGAGATCCAGTACATGCCTGGGAAGGTGAACCCGGCATATCCTCTGTCAAGGAGACCGGACTTGAGCCTCAACACCATCTGCATACTGATGGGATCTCCAATTATGCATAGCCTGTTCAAGCACAGCTATGGCATGAACGGTGAGTTCACGGGCAGTGCACTGAAAGACGCCACGTGGGATGGAGTGTACTGGCAAAGGGGGAAAGAGCAGAGGATTGTTGTGTACGAATATGCGCCATTGAAGCAGTTGTTGCTGGAGGAGGCGCATGACACCCACTACTCGGGGCACTTCGGCCTCGACAAAATGCTCAAAGCCTTGGCACGTCAAAACTAGTGGTTGTCAATGGCAACTGACTGCAAGAGGTTTTTGAGAAGTTATGATGTGTGCCAACGCATCAAGGCACGAAGGACCAAGCCACCTGGGGAGCTGCAACCATTGCCTATACCTGAGAGGCCATGGACAGACATCTCGCTTGACTTCATCGGTGGTTTGCCTGTGACAAAGCAGGGTGACAACACGGTGTTGGTGGTGGTCGACCGGCTCTCGAAGATGGCACACTTCATTGCATGTCCTGAGAGCATCAAGGCTGCCGGGACAAATCAACTTCTCCTCAGTCATGTCATCAAGCTGCATGGAGTGCCGCAATTGGTGGTCTCAGATCGCGATCCACACTTCACTTCGCGCTTTTGGAGAGATCTCATGGGGAAGCTGGGCACGAGGGTGCAGCTGACCACAACATACCACCCACAAAGCGATGGGCAAACGGAGCACACAAACCAGAATTTGGAGCAGCTGTTGCGGATTATGGTCCCACCGGATGGAGGGGGTTGGGAGGAGAAGCTCAGAGTGGCAGAGTTTACCTACAACTCAGCGGTATCAGCATCAACAGGAAAGTCACCGTTTGAGGTGGTCTATGGCCACCAGCCACTGAGCCCAGCCGCCCTTGCTATGGCAACATCTCTTTTTGGCTGTGCAACATATTGCTGATGGGTTTGCCACCACTTGGGGCGTGGTGCGGCAATGGCTGTTGAAGGCACAGAAGCAGCAAAAGCAGTAGGCTGATAAGCATCGCTCTGCAGAGGAGTTCCAAGTGGGAGATCAGGTGATGCTAAACTTTGCCAACCTGTAGCTGATGGGAATTGGGAGTTCCAAGTTGAAGCCGTGATGGGTGGGTCCATTCCGCATTTTGGAGAAGCGGTCGGCTGTATCCTACGAGCTGGACCTGCCAGCTCACTACACCATCCATCCGGTGTTCCACATCTCCTTGTTTTGTGCGTATCGCGACCCCAACACTTTCTTCCAGGGTCGCGCACAGCTCCACCTCCTACTGTCCAGGTTGAAGAAAGTGAGGAGTTTGAGGTGGAGAAGATTCTAGAAGGCCGCCAGCGGGGACGTTGGCGTGAGTTTCTCGTGAAGTAGAAGGGGTACCCAGTGGAGCACAACTCTTGGGAGACAGAGGCCAACTTCCGTGTTGGAGGTACCAATACTGTTCTCCAGGAGTATCTGAGGCGTGCCAGGACGTCGCCCCTCCAATGGGGGGGGGGGGGGTGAATGTAGCGAAGTGCCCCTATTCTCTGGCATGCTTTGGGCCATGTCCGACTTTTGGGGGCATGTGGGTGACTTTCCAGTTTTTGGAAATGGTGCGAGTGGTCGAGCTCACCTCCGCTCGAACGCCGATGCGAGGAGGAGGAGCGAGCGAGCAAACTCGTGCCGGCGTGTGGAGTACGTCGGCGCAAGGTGGGGTTTCGCTCGCACCTGCGAGCGTGCATTCCAAACACGCAACCCGAGGGTTGCGCTGGCGCCCTCGGCGAGTGGCGTACCGGTGACGCTACCCACTGAGAGGTTCTCTCCGGCGGGAGCTCTGACGACGTATGCGGTCAACGGCTGCAGCAAAACCAATGACTGCGACCATGCGACGGTCGCAGCTCTCCGGTGGCATGTACAACACGGTGACCGCACCCACCGCCGGGAGGCATACGGGACCAACGAGGCGGCTTGCCGAGAGAGAGGACTGACTGTCAATCTTGACGATCGACGAACGAGAAGTTCTCGCACCAGGCATTAGGTGCATGTAGAGCACCAGGTTCAGGTGCAAGCAGAGCACTGGGTTCAGGAGCACGTAGCCTGTTACAACAAGCTAGGAAAGCAGTAGGCAAGAGCCAGGACCAGCTGGCTGAACAGTATAAACATCTTGTACTTTGTTCATCATGATTAACCTGATAACCTGTCATTTCCAGTTCTAGCTTCCAGACTTCTCCAAGTCTATCTTTTCGCCGCGACTGTGCTCTCCACACACCAAGGGTTAATCTTCACAGAGCACACACTCTCAAAATGACTTTAAGAGACTCTTCACCGACTGAACAACAGCCGGGCTTTGAGATGCAATGAGCAGATCATCAACGTACACAAGATGTCCACAAGTGGGTGAGAGGATGCATTGAGAAACAATGCAGGATCAATTGTACTTTTGCAAAATCCACCCTTCTGAAGAGTTGATATGATCTCCTGCTTCCAAAACCGTGGCAACTGCTTGAGGCCATAGAGAGCCTTTTGTAGCTGCCAAATCTTATAGGTTCCATCGGTGAAACCAGGGGGTTAATCATGAAAATCTCTTCATTAAGCCTGCCATGAAGGAAGGCATTTTTCACAACCATTGTCTCGAGTTCCAAGTCATGTTGGGAAACAAGAATGAGAAGGGCTCAAGCTATGATGTAGCGTCCTATGGGAGCAAGGGTTAAATCAAAGTTGATGCCAAGGATCTATGAACAACCTTTGATGGTAAGGCGAGCTCTGTATCGGTCAACTCTGTTGTCTGGGTTCAGCTTTCTTTTATAAACCCACTCGGCTGAGACATCATGTCTATTGACAAGCTCACACATGTCAGCATCGGTCAAGAAAATGATTTCATCCTACACGGTCGTTTCCCACGGAGTGGATTCAGAAGCCTTGTGAGCCTCATGAACAGTCATGGGCTCTGGAGTTAGTGGGAATAGACCAACAACAGCAAAGCAGTGGGCCACATAACCAGGCACAGAAATGTCAAGGGAATGATAGAATTCATACCCAATAAGAAAGTACCCAAGACTAGTGCTGGGATGAACAACTGACGTAGAGGTAAAAACTTCAGTAGCTGGTGTGAGACCAAGAGCATGAAGCCCGGGCTCACCAGACGAAGTGGTGCAATTTGGCGCACTAGGATCACACCAGATAGGGCATGAGAAGGAGCAGAGGACGTGCGACCCTGGATAGGAATTGCATGCAGGCGACCACCCCGGACATAGGGAGACACAAGGGGTGCCAAAGGAGCTGTCGTTAAGGCTGGAGAAGGTGATGCTAGTGGATGAGCATAGGGAGAGGACCCGTGTATTGTAAGAGTGAGAGTAGCAGGCATAGGCTGGGATGGGGAGGAAAGAGAGGATGCAAAGATTACTGGAGAGGAAGAAGAGGTTGTAGGCACAGCAGGGCACGACAAAGAGGTTGTTGCCACACAGAGAGAGAGGAGCCAGTTGGAGAGATCACATCGCAAGAAACGACTGACTCAAAGGAGGATCTGCCGAGCTAAGGGTACAAAAGAAAAAGATGGCAGATAACCTTCCCCAAGCTGAAGCATTAGGGCTGGAGTGAAAGATGAGACACAGAGAAAAGTACAAAGAAGACCACGAGGTGACAGCTTGTCCTCACGATGATCACCAGGAAGAAACACAGTAGCAAGAGAGCCCAAGATACGAGCGATTCACAGATTGGCACAACCAGTCCATCGCTCAAATGGAGTAACATGAGAAGGGAATGGGCCGTGGATAACACTGTTCCAAATCCACATCGTGTGCAACATGGATTCGAATGCAATAAGGGGGGATTGACGGGACGCAGACAGGAGAGTTAGCACCCTGCCAGCAAGTGTGTGATTCCATCGTTTAGAGACACCATTCTGTTGGGGTTTATAGGGGAGCAAATAGTTTCATGTGCACACCTTGTGACTCAAGAAAGTGTGAAGTGGGACCAATCAACTCACCAGCTCTGTGTGAGACACACAGAGCTGACGACAGCATGTCCGTTTGGCTTCAGGAAGCCAGGGCTCAAGAATCTACATGACATCACTTTTTCGTCGAAGATCAAACACCCAGTGACTGCAAGACGTAGCGACCCAAACTACTCATGAATTCACGGGGAAGAGGACCCATGACATGATCATGCACAGGGGCAAGGCGATGAGAGGTCAAAGAACCAGTTGTGGTGAAGGGTTTGAGTGGTGCATCTTTCCTTAAGCATAGTCTATTTACTCTGTTGAACAGGGAGAAGAGAATGTGGTAGTTTCAAGGCCAGACGCAGGTGGCACGCAGAGCATGTGAGCAATTTCAGTTGTGTGAAGGTGACAGAGGCAATGGTGCAAGATTTGAATGTGCTCTAGGGAAAGAGTGGGCAGCATGTGGACAAGAGCTGAGGAAGTAGAATACAAGATAGAGAGAGAGAGAGAGAGAGAGAGAGAGAGAGGAACACGGAACAAATTATCACAGAAGAATCCACAGAGCAAAACTCTGCNAGCAATTTCAGTTGTGTGAAGGTGACAGAGGCAATGGTGCAAGATTTGAATGTGCTCTAGGGAAAGAGTGGGCAGCATGTGGACAAGAGCTGAGGAAGTAGAATACAAGATAGAGAGAGAGAGAGAGAGAGAGAGAGAGAGAGAGAGGAACACGGAACAAATTATCACAGAAGAATCCACAGAGCAAAACTCTGCCGGGGGCACAAATGGAGATAGTGGCAATGCTGCGGCTGGAAATGAAGTTCATGCCATGATCATCCAGGGTGGTCTTAGACAGCAAGCTGACCTCTAATTCGGGCATGTACAGAACGTCAAAAGATCACCGTTGGGGCCAGTGAATCGAAGAACACCAATACCTTGGTCAGGGAGAAGTTATCTTGAGCCATTGCAAACAAAGCACACAGAGCCAACAGGATCAAGGGATATGAAGAACAAAATACAAGAGGTCGTGTGGTGAGTGGCCCCCAAATCAATGATTCTAAAGTCACTGGAAATACGAGTGGAGGATAGAATACAATCAACAGCAACAGTGCCATAGTTCACATGCACATGTGGGGACTCCAACTTCAAGTGGGGACTCCAAGATGGTGAGGGAAGGTATAGGAATGCCATTCTTTAATCTAGGGATAGTCAACAGGTGATACCCATGTACACCGCTACACGACGCACCACGAAGGGATCCATCCAAATAACAGACAAAGGACCTCCTTGACTATATAGCTGGAGTAGTTTGGTGAGGTACTTCTCCAGGGCACCCTCAGCACGACGAGTGTCCGATGGGTGCTTGCTCGCACGTTGCTTAGGAAAGCTCACACCAAACCGAGACCAGGCGGGTGGTGTGTAGTGAGGAGTGTGTGGCCCATAGAAGGTGGGCCCCATTGGGGATGGGCGCTGTAGTCGGGGCAGGATGCAATAGCAAATGAGGAGGAGGACGATGAGGCCACGGTGGTGTTGGCGGCTACAGTGAAAGATGAGTTTACTCCAGTGTGAGCCCAACGGCCCACATGGTAGATGCAAGGCGGACGTTGTCATGGGGAGCCGGGCACTTGGGGGGAGAACAATCTGACACCCTACAGTTCCAGAAGGTGACAGGCAGTGGGGTGTGGACGCTGCCGGAGCCCCGTCCTCCGTGTCCACGACCCTTCCCCAGTCCACAGTCATGGCCACCATTGCCACGACCAGCACCCTAGGTTGAGTCTGTTGTGGCAGTAGAAGTGGTAGATGTTATAAAGGCAGTGGAGGATGTGGAGCATCTGAGGACACATACATGATCACTAATGCCATAGCAGTGCAGTGGAGGCGTTTTCTTTGCATGTTGTTCTACCAATCTGTGAGGCAACCTGCTGTGAGCTTGTAGAGAGAGCCGATTCCAAGATGTGAGTTGGGTGGAACAGGACAGTAGCAAGGTGTTCAAGCCCAGTACAAGGAATATGCAGGAAGAGATCAGAAAGCTCTGGGATCGTACCAGCTTTGATGGAGAGAAAAGAAAAACATTGGCCAGGCCCAGCTCTGTCAAGGTCACAGAAGAGACGCAGACTTCGAAACCAATACACATCAGCAGACTCATCTGCTCTCATACACAATTGGTCAAACTAGACAGTGAGAGCCCTCTGGGCAGCATGGACGATGATGCTTTTGTGGTGGAAAATGAAGGAGTAGCTGCCAATGGGATCAGCAGGAGTACGT